>VXBT01010551.1:769488-806707 GCA_013400235.1 Oriolus oriolus | reverse complement strand
CCCCGCCCCGCGCCGCCCGGGTGATGCAACGAGGGCGGGAGGTTTCGCCGCGCCGGGCGTGGGGCAAAGCGCGGCTCGGGTTGCGTCAGGCGGGGCTGCCCGGCCCGGGACATCCCGGCCCGCCCGCGGAGGGACCGTCCTGTCCAGCAGCGCCAGGTGCGAGGTTCCCGCCGGGGGATGCCGGGGCATCAGCCGCTGCCTGACCCCAGAGGCCGCTGGAGCGGAGCGCGCCGTGCCCAAAAGGGAATGAGCGGGCCAGCCTTCCTCGGGAGCCTGCCCCGCGCTCCCGGCTTTGGCTGTATCCCAGAACCTGAGGTGCTGCATTGGAAAACCAAGCAGTTAATATTTAACAGAGTGAATCGACAGCTCCTGACGTCAACAGAGCCAAGGCGTAAGGCGCACAGGTGAAACAGAATAATAACATCCACACAAATGCAAGGACATGGTGCTGAATCCAGCTACTTGAGTGCATTTTCGCTAGTACTATATCCAGGCTGGAATGTCAGTTTGTAATACATAACATTTGTTTCGTGGATGGGTCCAAGTACTGTCTGTGTATGGGATGGACACCCAGCTGTAAAACAGCTTTAGGCGGGTTGTGACAGCTAAAGAGGTGGACTTTTCACATTACAAAGTTGTTAATTTTGGTGAGAGAGGAGGAGAAAGAATGAGAAGCAAAATCACCGAAGTGTTTCTCATTATTGTTCTTGTCCTCTGCACTTAATCAATCTAAACAGTCTATTTACAATCTTTTATTTAGTTTCCTGTTGGTCCCCATCCAACTAGCACCCACCTTTCCACTCCACTTACCAGGGCGTTGCAGCTACAACACACACAGACTGTGGTGGGTGCTCTCTGTACTGCGGTGTGCTCACCACGGGTGACAAAAGTCTGCACGGCTCTCACGTCTGCCCTGCTGCTCTGTGCCTTACACAGCATGTCCTTTTCTCCTGCCCTGCATGACTGATTCTCTGACTTGTCACCGTGGATGACCCTGCACAAGGTCAGCCTTGTAATGGAGCCCAAAGCTCCTTCATTTTCCTCTCCACTTGCGCTTTTCCCAATCACCTTCTCTGTCTTACTCAGGCTCAAAGGTATGGGGTTGGCATGGCATGCTCCCAGCCCTTCACATCATACACCCATGCTGGCACAGGCTTGCAGCCTCTTAATCCTTTTCCAATGGTCCCTTTCCATAGGCAGAAGGTGAATCTGTCACCTGTTTGTACAGCTGCTGTATTCAAAGGCCTTAGTCAGACCAGAAAATGCTCCAGACACTGTTCTTATCAGCTGTCTGTATCAAAGCTCTGCTTGGAAAACAAGAAACAAATCTCTTGTCTTATATTTTTTCAGTCAGTAGATCCTGTGCCCTAACATACAAGATTCCTGCCTTAGCATGACTTTGTCAATGCTAAAATGATGTGGCCTTTCAATCAAATGAAACCAGTGTCCTCTGGAAATTAAGCCAATCCTCTAACTCCCACTGTATACGTAGAACAAGTGTATATTCTTCATATTTAGTTCTTTATTTTTTTTCCTGCTAAGCCAAAGGAAATTTGTGCAAACCCCCTATGTGTAGTTAACAAGAGCATTAAAACACTTGTCTGTAGGTGCATCCTCATTATTAAGAGCACAAAAAGAGACAAATCAGTCTAAAAGATAGCATGAAAAAGCTCTTGCTAAGTTCTGGTCTTAGTGACACCAGTAAAAAAAAAAAAAATCTAACCTCTAGCTTTCCCCAGGATGTGAATTTTATCCATCTTCTTGGTTTGTTCAGTGTGGAGAAGAGGAGCCTGAGGGGAGACTTCATTGTGGTCTTCAACATCCTCATGAGGGGAAGCAAAGGGGCAAGTGCCCATCTCTTCACTCTGGTGACCAAGGACAGGACTCAAGGAAACATCATGAAGCTGAGTCAGGGGAGATTTAGGCTGGATATCAGGAAAAAGTTTTTCATCCAAAAGTGGTTGAGCACTGGAACAGGCTTCCCGAGGAAGTGGTCACAGCACCAAGCCTGTCTGGGTTCAAGAAGTGTTTGAATAACGCTCTCAGGCGCATGGTGTAATTCTTGGGGTCAGGGCCAGGAGTTGGACTTGATGATCCTGATGGGTCCCTCCCAACTCAGCATCTTCTGTGATTCCATGCTCTGAGAAATGTGCTGGATTATGCATGTGTGACAAACGAAGCTCTAGGTATCTTATCTGCTGGCACTAAGCTAAGGAAAATTGGACCAAGAAATAAAAAATTATACTACTGGAAGGTGACTGCATGCTCACTGCTGAGGGAGAAAATTTGCTCCTCTCCTTTGCAGAGCTGCCTCATTTGTATGTCTGCCTTTGCCAAAAGGCTCTGCTGCACAGCTACGCCAGATTTGCAATGGAGAGCCAGTGTGTACAGCAAAAGCCTTAGGGGACCAGCTTCAGATCCCACACCAGTTAAACACTACAGGTCTCTGCTCCCTGCAGTGCTGTACAACGAGGTCAGTGAGGTATGAGGTTAGAAACTCCTTTTGAAGTCCCTGATTTTCTTGTGTAAATTGGGATATTGCTCCATCATTAGGAGCAGAGCCCGAGGGAAGACTATGACTGAAGTTGTGGCATATACAGCAAGAGGTTAAGAATACTTTTTTGTTCTTTCAAGCTTTCTTGCATTCATTTCTATGTTGACTGTACCTTCACCATACTTTGACTTGAGGATCACTAGGGGCAAAGGGCTGAGCAGAAAAGGTGCCTTGCAGACAGTATAGGTGCAGCTGTGTAAGTGAAGCAGGTGGGTATAAAGGAGGCTTTAGTGTCTCTTGGTATTGTTGGAGCTTGTGTTCAAAAGGCCAGGGGAACAGCCTGCCAAACTCAACCACAGGAATGTTCAAACAGGTGTGAGGGAGCATCTGGAGCAGCAGTGGAGTTAACTGTTAGGGAACACGATGTAGATTTTGTAGTGCAACATAAGGAGATGGAAAAAACCATAAGATTTCAACAGTTTTGATGTGACTAACGGAAAAAGAAATGGAATATCATGGTCATACTCTGTTAATATAATTTTAAAAGCCCCTTAACAGCAATAAGAATGTTTGCTTCGGCCTGGAACCTTTGGGAAAGAGAAAAAGGCAATCATAGCTTTATTTGTTACTCCTGAAACTAGTTTTTCCCGGTTTCAGGGAAAAATGGAGCTATTGTCTCTTTAGCAGTATATGCTGTGCTTCCCCAGAGCAAGCATTCCCGTGTTAGTGTGGGGTGAGCAGCAGTGCCAGGGCTGCCTGTTTTTCAGGATAGTGGTGAATCACCTTACAGCCAGAGGAACCAGCAACAGGGCTGGCATGACACATAGCAGTGGCTTGTGTGTCAGGCTCTTATTTACTTCAGTAAACTGAGGGCACATACTGCGTCTTACCAAAAGTTGTTCTGTTCAGACAATATCAGCTGGGGATAGGAAGGGTGCCAGATCATTTCCAGATACCACCACATCTTTCAACAGCTTGGCACTGCTTTCCACTCTACAGTGAGCAGGCATGAATCTAAACACTAAATTGTCCTCTTTTCCTGAAAGCTTCAGTAAAGTTTAAAGCTACTGGAATTGGAGATGATGTTCGAACAATGCCACAGACTTTTTAAAGCAATGCAAATCAGTGCTATTCATGTGATATTCACAAAGCCACATCCATGTGCATCACCAGGGGTCTTACTCACTTCTGTTTGAGGAATCCAATTCTTATGGCATTTACAAATCCCCTCCAAATGTGAACACTTACCATAGAAACATGCGGTCAGCCTTGTTTCAAACATGGAAATGCATAAGCCACATTGTTAAAGCTTCTGTATTAAAACTTGGGGATCAGGAAAGACATATAGGACAGTAGGAAATGGGTGTATTTGAATTTGTTTGCTGCATCTAAGGGGAACACACTTCCACTGTTAAATGCATTAACTCATGGGGTTAAATACAGTCCTGAGTAAAGGGAACTGAAAATGGCACAGGACATACCAGTATGTTAAAGAGAACAACTGTAAAATCCAGGGAAAAAGTACTGTAAGGACACCAGACTGAAAAACAAGTCTAGTACAAGGTGATAGTTTGGGGGATTCTTCTGCAGGACAGAACGTAAGCTGATGCTGACCTACTCTACGTTCAGTCCATTCACCCAAGACTGCTACAGCCCTGACTGGTGTCAGCTGTGTTGGGAGGTTTTGCAGTGTGCCCAGTTCACAGACGGGAATGACAAACTGGATGGAGACATAACAAACGTGATTGGTATTTCAGTTAGTTATGTGGGGGGTGGGAAGGGGTGGGGAATAAATCCATATATCTAATGAGCATTTTAACATGCCATCAATACCCTACCAGTGGCCTGGTAGTTGGCTGAGAGGTCCTTTAAGAAAACCCAGCACTATAATTTTGGCTTTTGAGTTGTACACCAGAGTGATCTGCTGCACAATGGGTTTTGCTGAGTTCCCCCACCCCGTTCTCACTTAAAGCTGGTACGTAGTTTTGACCCCCCTGGCAGGAGCTGGCCTTGATCGCTCTGGTCATCCTGTCCCTCTCTCATATTCCATGTTGCTGACAAAGTCCCCTCCAGCACTAATACATAAAAAATTTCTCTATGAAGAATCAGAACTACAATTTCAGAGGGGTTTTTTTACTGGTTAAAGGTAGATGCAGTGAGCAGAGACTGGGGAGACAGGGTGTAGGGTTGTAGCAGGGTAGGAAAGAAGCTCAAACGCTTCCTACTAGCTTACCTTGAGGGATGAACAAATTGGACACTGAACTTAAAATCTAATTACAAACTTGTGGAAACTCCTTTTGCTTGAGCCCACAGCATCCCAAACCTAGGAGCTCATCTGAGTGCCAGGCTGTGAGTTGTGAACCAGATTGGCTCATCTTTTGGTACAGTATAACCTCCTGCTCTTTGCTCCCCATGGCCTCACTTTGCTTCCCAAACACTAGAGGAGCATTTTGAGGAGTCATGTGGATGTCCACATTGGCAACTTTAAGGTGAGACACTGATGGAGGAGGCATGGGCTCACAAGGCTGGGACTGGGAACCTCAGCCCTGGCTGTAAAAGTCAGCATCTTATCTGGGCTGATGTAATGCTGTCATTTAGTTTTACCTCAGGAAGTGGTTTAGTTCCAGTTCCAGTATAAAAAGAATAAAAATGTATTTATAGCTAAAAATTTTAAGCAGTTCTGAGAAAAAACTTGAAGGAACTGGTTGATACAAGCAGGTAGACTGAAGAGTCCAAAGACAGAAACACAGAAGAACAACAGAAATTTTAATTCAAAGTTAGAAAGAAAATCTGTGATTTGCATCCTAAGCAGGGAAGGATGACTCTTTTGGGAAGTAACCAGCTGATTTAAAGAACAGTTTAAGAAATAATAGGGAACTCATACAGGATGGAAAAGGAATAATGCAACAGAGAAACTTCTGTTTTGGCACTTAGCTATGTAATGAAGTAGGAGCTGCAAAAGTTAGGGCCAATTTGCACATTTGCAAAGAGTTTAAAACCCAGTATGAAGCTTTCTAGTCAAATGAAGAGAGGATCAAGATAGAAGTGAGATTATAGGCAGAGATATGACTGTCAAGACCAAAGACACCTTCAATGCAAACCAGTAAAAGACAGGTGATTGCTGTGTGTCCTTTAAAACAATTACCACATCTGAAAGAAAAGCACTGTTCTTAGAACTCCTGGTGCTTGTGTCAAGGGAGGTGAAAGAAGAGACACAAACCAAGAGTTTATTAGCAAAGAATGTAAATATATGAGTGGGGCAGGTACCATGACTGGAAAATAGCAAGTGATGCTTGTATTTGAGACATGAAGAATAAGTCGCGGTTGAGCAAACTAAAGCCCGGTTATTGAAACTGAATTCACACAAAGGGATATGAGCATTAACTGGACAGGAGTGGCGTAGCTTGAAGATTGAAAAGAATACCCTAACCTGCAGAGCAGCAAGTTTTTAAATCTGCACCCCCCCCCCACTCCTGTATGAAGGGGCAATAGCAGAAAAATAAGTTCTTTATGTAGATTTAACTGCAACAGGGATTATGCGATGTCGTTACCTCTATTACCTACTGCCTTTCCACCCGGTGCTCTTGTCTGACGAGCAGAAAGTTTTCATTTCAGGAGTATCACAGGAAGTAGCTGGAGTAGAGCCAAGCTCCAGAATTTCCACAGATTTGTAGTGTCGGAGAGGCTTCATCAGTTTGCAGTGATAAGGTTTTGTCCTGACGTGCCTGCAGCTGTTCTTACCCAGGTTGTCACAGCGTCTTCATAACAAGAATTGCTTCTCTGTGGCTTAGACGCATGGATTCATTTTCTACAACACAGCTAGCTAGAGCATGACCACAAAGCCCTAAACAAGCACAAACTGAGAGTTCTGAAATACCTGATTGGTATACTAATGGCAAACCAAGGGCTGCAGGACAGATGCAAACCCTGAATCCCCATCTGATCCCTTGCCTACTGAGAAACACCAGATAAAGCAACATTACAGTATCATCTGGAAGTCTGAAGGGTAGAAGGGAGTTGAAATTCATGTTCTACTTAGCAGCAGAGAAGTGAACTATAAAGTCAGACATTAAGCTTTAAGAAAGGACCACAAGTAGCCAGCACGCTTTTGGAAGAGAGGAAGCAGCAAGCTGCCAAGTGTAATAAAGGCACAAGAGGTTTCTCATTGGGAGCAAAGCCTATAAACCACACAGCTAAAGAGGTGAGAGAGGGGCCTATAAAGAGAGAGTAAGGGCAAAATCTGCAACAAGACTAAACAGCACAAAGAGGAACAAAGTCCTCCCTCTACCAGGCATCTGGTAACCCTAACATACCCCACTGTAAGGAGAGCAGCCAGCCTCCTAGGAGCCCTGCCCCTCTTTGCAATGGCCAGAGAGACAGATTTGCACCTGAAACAGTCACTAATAGTCTTCATCTGAGAGAGGAAGAAAACCCACTGGCTACCCACTCATCCAGGTCCTTATCAAGGCAAAAAGGAGAGTAGGAACAGCGCTTTTGTTTAGACTCTTGATTGCTCCAGGGCAGGAAGATGTGTGTGCTGACTGTACAATTAAAGCAATAACCCAGCCACTCAATATGTGGGATTTATGGATCAGTGTGGAGAAAGAGTGATAAGTAGCTATCTTGATAAGAAATTCCTCCTTCATTGCTTCCCTTCTCCTTTATAGTTTTTAATGAGTAAGTATGACTCACTTATATTATATTTCACTCTTTTGAATGTTTGAGTTACAAGCAAATGACCTACCTAATGTGATGCTTTATGCAGAGGAAGACAGATGTTCTACGCTGTTGTGTCAATAAATGACATTTGTTTATTTCTAGAATGACTAAAAGTCTCGTTGCTGTGACCGAGAAACCCAAACAGGCCTGAGACTGTGGCTCATACCAAGCAGATTATTGACAGTGACAAGTACTGAAAGATTTTGCTTTAAATGTGGCTGTGCTGGGCAGACTTTTGTGTTCTGGTCTAAAGACTATGTCTCTGTCTGAAGGAAATTTGTAGTCCTGCTGAAAATATTTGTCTTTATATTTTAGTGAAAAATAGGTGTAGATCTGTTGTGTGTGAGCTAGCATGTTTGGTTTTGTGGTATTAACAGGACAGATTCTCTCTCAACAGTAGCTCCATTCTTTTTGTGAATTCCTAAGTCATGTCCACTTAGGTTTTGGGCACTTAGTTCTCAGCTGTATCAAAATAAAACCCTGCTTTCTTTGCCCTTTAATTTGGTAACCTAGGTCTGCAGTTTCCTTTTCTGAATCTTCCTGCGATTAGCCCAGCAGATCCAAAGACCTGTCCTTCCCAATTACAGGTGCTCTTCCCAAAGATGAGGAGCAGAACATGCCATGATCACCATCTTCCTTAAAGCCCAATGCTATTTATTTAGAACAAAATGTTATGGAAAAAAGCTACTTAATAAGCCAAGAAATGACTCACACACCTGCTAAGTGTTGCCTGTCTTCCTTGTGGTGCCCTGGCAAATATGATAAGCAATATCTGCCAGCTCTTTAATTCAGAGAGAGCATCTGTGTATCAGCTCGTGCTGTCTCTGCCCCAGAAGACAAAAATGAGTGCCAGGATAACAGGCATGAGAACTTGTGTGAAGACACGCAGGTTCCACAGAAACACTTCTCGTTCAGGCTGGAGCACAAATGCGTGAGTAACATGTGCTGCTCAGCCGTCGGTCCACACCATCCTTCCCATCCTGTGGGGCAGCAGTCAGTTCTGGAGCATCTCTCCAAAGATGGGTAGACTTCTGCCTGTAACCAGTCCTGCTGCTCTCTGAAATCAAGTGCCTGCCACCTTCTTGCATGTGGGAACAGCAAACTCTTGCATGGTTGGACAGCTGAGAATGCTCAAAAGTAATCAGTAGCTGTTGGATTTTCTGTATGGCCAGTGATGGGCATTGTCCTCCTATGCTCAACCACATGCAAGATCAAAACAGGAAAAGCACCTGCCTGGACAGAGCTGTTGTGCGTGTTGGTTGTGACCAGTCCTGGGTTGTCCTGGTGCATTCCACGCTTTGTGACCTTTGTGGCAGTTTGCTGTAGCAGCATTTGAAAGCTCGGCGTTACCATTTCCATCATGGCAATACCATGACTCTCGAATACTTTAAAACTATTGTTGATTATGAAGATAAAATTATTTCAACATTAAACCTCTTTCAGCTGAGTTTTTCGCAGACATGATGCTTCCAAGCCCTCTGGAATGAGAGGCCAGAAAGTGCAGCTGTAGCCCACGTGGGAACAGAATTTTTCTAGTGAAATAAGAGGAATCCTGTTTTGAAGAGAAGTCATGATTTTTGTGGTCTTGTTAGCAGACCAGCAGTGGCTCTTGTCACAGTCTCTGAGATCTGGTTTGGCTTTACAAAAACCACAGCGATATGTGTGTCTTAAATGCTCTTTCTGGGGGGGGAAGGTTTCCCTTCTGCCCTGTATGGAACACGGGGGCCATGTAGCAGAAGGGTTGTGCTGTCCTGCACTAAGATGGAAACAGAAGGCTTCTGAGAACATGTTGCATCAAGTCACAGGCTGTGGTGGTAACAGAAGGTAGGTAGGAGGAACTCCAATGTCCAGGCTTCAGGCACTTGACTGCCCGGCTGAGACTGCTGTTGTAGTGGCTGCAAAGAGAGAGGCTGATCAACAGGTGAGTCAGAGCATTAGTATAAATTGAGGTGAATTCCCTGTGGCTGCCCACACACAGGGGGTGTGTTTGGGGGAAGCTGACTCCAGGCACGTATAAGACTGGGAGCTGCTGGGCTGATTCACCTGTGCTGCTTGTGACGCACGGCGCTGTCAGTGCAGAGCCCTGGCCTGCACAGCTCCAGCAGCTGGGCTTACAGTGACCGCTGGCGTTTCTGCCCCAGCTTTGTGGCACCTGGACACGCCTCTGCCTGCAGGCACTGACTTCACCTCCCTCATCCAGGCAGAAACCAGAAGTCCGTACCCAGAAGCTGTATCTTCGCTCTTGTTCTCTGGGCATAAGTCACGGGTGCGCTTTTGTATACAGTGGTAGCTGTGTTGCTGTGCTGTGTCAGAATGCCTGGGCAAGCAGGGCTTCTGCAGCCCTGAGCAGCCTCTCCGTGAACCAGTTGTAACTTCCCTGCTCCCAGTGCATGTGTGACAAGGTTTCTGCCAGCTTTTTGATGGAATGCATGGCAAGGAAGGGTAACTCGACAGCTTTTCTAAGTGCAGAGAAGATGTTTCTGCTGCACCTTCTCGCCGTGTAGGCAGTGTGTGGGAAGTGTTGACAGTGCAGTTCTGTGGGCCGCCCTCCTAATTGGGAGGCAACAGGAAAGTGACTCATGAGACATTGCATCCTCTTCTGTGCAGGGAGCAGGGCGACACTGGACCGCGCAGAAGCTATGGGATTGACAGCAAAATGATATAGGCTGACAGTGAGCAAGCTCTTGGCTGGTTAAGATCACAGCTGAAGTCATCTGAGCTCCTCTTAGGAGTTCCTCAGCTATCAATGTGGGCACCAGCAAATAGAGTTCTGCTCCGTCCAGAGCTGTCACACTTTGCCAGGCCGAAAACAGCATCCAGTGTTGACAGAACAAGGTATTTACTGTTCTGTTCTCATGTCTGCTTGTGTAACTTCTCTGTGCATGTAACTGCAGTGTCAGCCTGAACTTTTTCCTGCACTCACCGTGTCCTGATGTTGCTCCACTTTTGGCTAACCCTGACCTACCCGTATTCCCCATGAGACTGCTTTTCTCTGTGTGCTCTGATTCTGCTATCGATCCTGTTCTGGCATTAACCTTTTCCAGCTCTGCCATGACATGCCTCCATTGCGGATTTTAATTCTTCTCATGTTCCTAACCTTGTCTTATCTGAAACCCTGCTACATGCTGAGTTTTTTGGAGCTGATGTGAGAGCAGAAGCTCAGGTGAGCCCTGCTGAATTCAGTAACTTCATCTATTTATGCCAAGGCCAGAGATTTCCTTGTCATTCTTCCCATTCTAATGTCACCTCTCAGCAGCTCTTTGGTAGTTTGAGGGGCTGTGGTATCTTCCCAGTGCCAAATACCCTGCCTAGTTATGTCTGTCTCTATGTGGAGACAGTGACAATGTCGCCAAAGCAGAATGTAAGTGCAGTTTATCTGCCTTGGCTGGAGTAAAGAATAGTGTAGGGTGCAGTACTACATGCATGTGGGCCCATCTGGCTCTTGAAAAACAATGGGACTTTTTTGAGAGGAGGTGGAAAAGAGGGAGAAGTGAGATTGATTTGGCTTATGTGCTTTTTTACAAGTAATCTACTTAAATTAATCCAATCCGAATTCTACCTGCATCCCTGTACACCATTTGTAGCGCTTGTTCCTCCAAAGCCAATTGTAACAACACAGAGTAGAGAGTGATGTAGTTTGGTTGAATCAGGATCCAGATTTTACCAGGGCATTGTCCCTGTTTAATGGCCAGTGTGAAATCTGGCAGTGAGCAGCACAATGCTGACCATGGGGAATCTTCTCCTGAGACAGACTAAATCTGCAGACGCTCTGGTCGCACGGGCGCTGGAAGCTGATGACTGGTGTGTCAGTGGAATATCAAAATCATAGCTTGAGTGGTTGGTATGTTACGTAGTGGTTGGACTGGAATGCTGTACATGAGCAGAGGCACCGTCACCACCTGTTTACTAACTCTGATGTTCCACATAGCCTGAGGTTACATCAGGCTAAAGAGCACACAGACAGATTCCCGTGAGGTGGGAACACTAGACTGGTGCCAGGACAACAGCTGACTGTGTCAGCTTTTTTTGATAGGTGTTTCCCTCCCCTCGTTTCAAGAAAAAGCCTCAGAATGTTCCCTTGGTGGAATCCTTGGTATAAGATTTCGGAACTCTCAGCTAACACGTATATTTCAAATCCTCAGAGATGTGTGAATCCCACCTTGGTACAGATTGCACTGTTGAGGAAAGGCTCTGTCCCGTTATCTGCATGTTTTGGATAGAAAACAGTTCATTGAGTACATCTTTTCAGTAAGAAAATAAATAAGCTCTTACCCCAGAACCTCCAGGCAATTACAACAAAGTGGCTGCACAGCTGCCTGTGTTCCAGTTTATGATGAATGTGGCATTGCTGTCAGGAGTATTGGGACATGTACAGCCTATTCTTAAATTTACACATACATGTCATGTCGTGGAACAGGGAGTGGTTTCCAATATGTTTTAATCTTTTCTAGTTGTGTCCCACTTTAGGAAATCTGTGCCAGCTAAGATAGGAAGGCTGTCGCCTTATAGCCTTTATGAGGTTAATGGTTCTTTAGGATAATAATTTTCTCTTTTTAAAATCGCCCTCTAATCTCAACCTCCAATCCCACAGTGCTTGGCTGTAATCTGCCAAGACCCCAGCCTAGCAGCAGGTAGCTTGCAGCATCAGCTGGAGCACCTGGGCACTGTCTGGAGGAGAGAGGCTTCATGCAGAGGTGGATGCAGGGTGAAAGGACAGTAGTGTCCTTCTCTCAGGATCTTGGCTGGCAGAAGCTTATTCCTAAAGTCTGTCACTGCAGGCTAATGCCAAAGCCTTTAGCTTCATTCCATGTCCCACTGCCTCAAACTGTGGAATGGGCAGTCACAGTGCTGCCCTCTCGTAGACTGACCATCTGCGTGTGTAATGTTACGATCAGACCCCGTTATGTTTTAAAGCTTAGACAAGAAAATAAGGCTCAGAGGTTCCTGATTGAAGATTGATAAGAATGTGTTTAAATCACTTGATGCTGAAATTAATCATGTGCTTAAGATTAAGCAGTTAGTGATTCCTTTCATTTGAGTCTGAGCCTTTGCGTAACAGATGTCTTCAGAGTCAGAGGTAGGAAGAATCCCTCCGAATCTGCCAGTGCCTTTTCTCTCCAATATTGAAGGTGGCTGTGGTGATCAAACTGTTGCCAAGGACTATTTCATGCTGCATCTCTAGTAGAATCGTCATCGCCTATTCTTCTCCTATCCCCCACTCCATTACCTTCTGTGCTGAAATGGGAGCCTATAACACAAAGTTTCCTCGAGAGAAGGCTGTGGATGGCTGTTCTTTTCTAGATCCAGATGGTGGGGAAGCCCCAGCTTTTCTTGTTGCTTCTCCAGACCTGCTGGCAGAGCTGTGTACATATGTTTTATCCTAAATGAGCAGGACAAGCAAACTGTTCTACAGCAGGTTAGGCTAACATCTGATGGCACAGTACCTTAGAGTGCACATTCACCTCCAAGTATCCCTCATTTCCCTTAACTGCCTCATTAAACTGGCTTTCTGAAATTTTCCCTGCCCTGTACTGCAAAGGGTCACAGTAGAGCCTTAGGATTTCTTAGCCCTTGGATTTCCATGGGTGAGCAGACAAAGTGAAGGGGAGCAGACAACTGCTGTGTGTCAAGGGCTTGGCTGTGAAAGAGCAGTTGTGGGTGGATAGGTGGACAGGCAGGTTAAATGCAGCAGCAGAAAGGATTTAGATTTCGCTGCCAGGTGACGGAATGGCACCAAGCTGCGATGGTGTGGCTGAAGCGGGCTCCATTCATCTAACAAAGCCCACGTACTGCACTTCTTTGCAGTCAAGCAGTACAAATATGAGAGACCAAATCTAGGCCAAATCTAGGTCTCTTATCTTCCTCCCTTCAAGCCAGGGTGACTTGGTGAATATTGAACATAAACATGGTTTTGCCATGTGTCTTCTTTCAAACATTGGCAGGTGTGAGGTCTTTTAGTTCTGTCATAGCATTGGGTTGTGCACCAAAGAAAAGTCACAACTAGACTCCACAGCATCACCTGTGGAGCCTTGAGCCTGACAAGGTAACCCCTCGGACAAATTTTAGCCACTTTTCCTGTAACAGAACTGGCCTATTTTCTTTTAGCTATTTTTGGCTGTTCTTTAGGGATATATGTGGGTAGAGGAAGATAATGAGAGCAATTAAAGAGGAATTGCAAGGTGCTGTGCTGGAGGTAATGGAAAGAAGGTGTCATGATATGATTGTGCAATAGCATCACGTTTTATGGTATTGCTCATGGTGGAACGTGCCGTGAGAGGACTCAGGACCTGAGTGGAAGGGTCATTGTGGCATGTTACAGCATCCATGACATATGCAGCAAAGATTGCATCATAAGGCTGAGCATTAGCATTGAAGAGCATCTGAAGAGCCTTCAAGTGGGAGAAATCTGTGTGGGAAGGCCAGTTGGTGGCTACATGTGGCTTTTCCCAGAAGATATCAGATCAAAATAGCTACAAGCTGAATCCCCCGGTTTTTCTGTGTGTTTGTTGAGAACATAGTGCACTGGGTTTGAAAACAAATGATTTCATGCTTTGTGACCAGGCTAGTCAAAAAACAGCCACAAATGGGAAACTGAGAAACAAAGGCAGGGCAGGAAACAGAGCTGAGCTCTCAATATGACCCTTTAAATTGAATAAACTATAAAAGGCTGGCATAGATTTCATAAACAAGGGAATTGGGGAACAACACAGTTTGAAAGCATCATTGTTTTTTGTCAAATTTTTATTGACAAATCTTCTTCCTGGTATGTTGCCTCTGTAAGAGAGAAATTAAAGCAACCACTCAGATACTGTTATTTGACAAATATTGTACCTGTGGATCCTCTTAAGAAAACGGAGCAGGCAAATTCCTCTTCCCATGCAGGCTTTTTTCCTCTGCTGATCTCTCATTCTCCTCATTTCCAAGGGCCCTAAGCAGGACCACTCAGAATCACAGAATATTCTGGTTTGGAAGGAACCCGCAGGATCATCAGAGTTCAGCTCCTGGCCCTGCACAGGACAGCTTCAAGAATCACATCATATGTCTCTTAGTGAGCTCTAATCTGCATATGGAGAGGTGATGTGAAAGAAAGATGCTGATAACCATGACATCCGAAATAATTTTATGGCTTTAGTGGACCACGAGTGTCATCAAAGCTCATGCTAACCTTGCTGTATTCACTGCTCTATCCTGAGCATGCCATTGCCTGAGCAGGCTCAGATGTTGCATCAGTGTCCTCTAGTAACACGCAGAACTCTTTTTACACCAGTTAATTGAGTCTAACTATCCCTCTTGGAGGCAGATGAGTGAGTACTCGCCCCACTTCACACCTAGGAAGAGTGGGAGGGGAAAGTAGCTTGCCCCAGGTTTAATTGGCAGCCAGTGTGAGCAATGTCAAATACCCTGTGCGCCTGCACCCGAGCCCTGTGCGCGCAGAAATGGTGAAGTTCCTTGCAGAACATGGGAGAGGAGTTAAGTGTTGGGCTGCCCATTCTGTGTTAGATATTATATTGCTTGCTGGGTGCTAGGTAATGTGTTGAGAAATGCGTGAGGGGAGTGGGCTCAGGGGCACAGGCTGCACTGCCAAGCAGAATAACAGTGCTAGTGACACGGTAGTCAGGCAACAGGCTTGCAGTGGCCTGCTGAGCACTGGCAGGAGGACAGCCTGGGCAGTCTGATGGCAAAAGGGATGCTGGCCTCACTTCAGCTGCTCAGTCTGGCTGCCCTGGTTGGTATTTCCTTCCTTCTCCTCTAAAGAAAAGACAAGATAATTTGAAGGAAAAAGCCAAGACTTTGCCCTCTGGAGGGATTCCAGGGTTGCAGATGGACCGGGCTGTTCGCAGTGCTGCTGGAAAGCAATTACATTTGCAGTTCAGGGGAAGGGAGGAGGAGGAGGGAGAGTCACTGAACTGACAGCAGGGATAAGAAGGTAGCTCATTAGCACATCATCTTTTCTGCACCCTTCTGTGTGGGAGCAGATCTCCATATGATGACATTCAGAGTCTGGCAGGAATGTCATCCTGGAACTAGTAGGAATTTTTCTGCAAGAAAGTGTGAGAAAGTAGGTTTAAAGAGATCAAAATTGAGTTCCTCTGTGGTCCAAAGGGCATCTTTCAGGGTTGTTCTCAAACTTCACCACCAGCTGCTGACCTGGAATATGAAGACAAAGTGTGGAAGTAATGAGGTATTCATTAGAACCAAAAAATACAAAAACCACAAACAAACAAAAAAACCACCCCAAAACCCAGAAAAACCCCAAACCAACCAACCAAAACAGAATGAAACCCCCCCCCTTCTGCTTTTCTCGGTCTAGCTTTGGAGTCCATGCTAAGAAGTACCTATTCATTGCACTGTATCTATGCTAAATCATAGCTGGCAAAAAGCATATCTCCCTTTACTTTGTAAACATCCTCTATGGTGGATGAATTTTTGACTGAACATTAGAATCAGAGAGCTGGTTGTATACTGAGCAGTTACTTGCGTTTGGGGAATTCCAGCAGAAGCCATGCAAAAAGCCTTCTCTTTATGGCTTTCATAACAATTTGGGGAACAAGTCCTGTGTCAGTGACAGTGGCCTGCTGGAAACCCCACAGTGCAGTGGTAATAAATATATAATACACTTAATTATGACCTAAAGGGTGAATTCCTTATGGGCTTATTCAAAAGACTCATGTGACTGCTTAACAACACTTCCATCCCCTGAGCAGTCCTCATGGTCCCACAGGAAAACATCAGAAAAGGCATACTTTAACTGTTCCCTAAAGGAGCAGCTGCGAATGGGAAGTGTGCATGTCTCACATCAGACAAGCAGAAGGTCTGTGCACTGAGACAGTCCTCAGTGGCAGAGCTGCTCTCCTTCTTATGAAGATGTCTGTGTTGCATGTGAAAATATCAGTGTCGGGATCTTGAATGCTTTTGTTGAGACATGGATGAAGGCGCAAAGAATGAACTCAAAAGCCGGAAGCTTTTGAACCCAGTGAGGCACAGGTAAAGACCAACCCTTCTTATTTTCTCTTAATTCTTCTGTTTCCTCAGAATAAACCCCGTCCAGCCCAGAGTGGAGGAACGGGAGTGCCCACGGGACCCACAGCGCCACGCTGTGGTAACACCTCTGTTTGGACAAGCAGCCAGCTCCCGCAGTCGGGGTTTGCAGCCGAAAGGAGTCTCTTCAGTATTGCCTCTTCAGGGTTCAGTTTGTGGCAGAGTCGGAGCTCTGCCCTTTTCTTGGGCACATCCCACAGGTGCTCAGTGACAGCAAGGTGGAGGGCAGGGCTGCAGAGAGGTGTTTGTCCTCAATGGTAACACAGCCTCCATTGACGGAGGATCTCTGAGCGCTGTACAAACCTGCTGTAGCCTACAGTGGGTAAGAATATCTGATGGAGAACATGATGGACAGAGGAAGGGGGAATTCTGCAGAGGGCAGCTGCAGAGACTGTAGAGTAGGAACTGGGAGAGAAGAGAGGGAATGGATCCCTAACCCTGAATTCCTCTGATCCTGATTTACACCCATGTAACTGTTGGAGTCAGTGCAATTACGTTAGCAGGAAAGCTAGCTGAGAAATAAAAAAATTAGCTCCATGTCTCTTCACCAGCTGTTCTTTGTACTACTAGCAAAGCCTTCTTCACACTCCAGAACACACTCCATCCCGGTTACAGGAAATTACTGTTTAGCAATGCTTTTAATATGAAACTACAGAACAAGAGGAGAACACAAGCTGTGTGCATCAAATACTGCACAGGTTAATGCAAAGGCATTTTAGACCTAATCATTCCGCTCTACAAAATTATGGATGAGGCTGCTCAGTACCCTGAAGGCAGACATGTCCTGCATGAAGAGGGTTCTCTTTCATTTGGCAACTGCAACCCTGTGGCATTCACTGGCTGCCACAGGAGACAGGGGGATGGCTGGACTAACAGCATTGAAACAAAGGTGGAGTTTATGGAAGGGAACAACTGCACTTAGAAAGATACAGAGAACCCTTCTGGGAAATGTCTGATCTCTGCAGGTCTGGAGTGGTGTCTAGCTGTGCCTTGAATGCCTCTGCCTCTCCAGAACATGACTCAAAAAGGTTGGAGAGCTGCAGTTAGTCACTCAGGAAGGAGATAACAGGGCCTGAAGCAATGAAACAAAAGTGAAAGAGAAGCAGAGGTAGACAGTGAGAAATCATTTTCAAAGTAAATGTACACAGTGCAGCTACTTGCCATGACATTCTGATGTCTTTTCATAGAATCTTAGAAGGCTTGGGTTGGAAGGGACCTTAAAGACCATCTAGTTCCAATCATCCTGCTGTGGACAGGGACTCCTTCTGCTAGACCAGGTTGCTCAAAGCCCCATCCAGCCTGGCCCCGAACACTTCCAGGAATGTGGCATCCATTCTTGGTCAGGCTCTGCAGCTGCCCACTGCAGAGTTCACCCTCTTTCTCTGTATCCCACATGCTCCATCAGGTATTGTTATCTAATTCTGGTGTAGGCTTACAAATACCCCTTAAACTGTTCTAACTGCCCTTTCACTAGTGTAATTCCAGCATGTGTGTGAGCCTGAGAAAACGAAAACAAAGGCAACCAGCCACACCCAAAGCATCAGTGCTGCAGAAGTGACTAAATGGGCTGGTCTCTGAGGGGTTCTGGTGACATCTTTAACCACACCTAAAGAAGCACGTGGGCTGCTCTTCCCACGTGCCTCCAGGCTGCCATGGGGGTCAGGCTTTCTGAGCCTGCAGCCCCGCAGACAGGAGTGCTACCTCTCCTGCAAACCTTCGGAAGCCTCATACTCCATGGCCTCTCTCCCTATTTGCCTTAGAGGCACTGATCTGTATGTTAATGAGCCTCTGACAAGAAACACAATGCTGCAAGTACAGGCTGCTGTTTGGGGGTCTGGAGCTGATTCCTGTCCCCTGAGGGCTCCAGTGCTGCCAAGGACCCTGCTGCTGCTGAAGCAGGCCTACAGGTGTCCGCTAAAGAAAAGGGGCAACTGAGAAAACCAGAAAGCTTTTCTGTGCCTTCAGAGTGCTGACTGGAGGGTGGTTGCTCTGCTGCCTTCTGGTTCAGCTGTTTTAGTCAGTTTTGTGGTAGTGGGCTGGGGAGAGATGCAACTTGCTGTCCCCCCCACAGTATTAGCCTGTCTTTTGTCACTGAAGAACTCCTCCTGGTGCTACAGCTGCAGCCCACCAATCCAGCTCGTGGCCAGGGAGCACACCAGAGGAGGGTTCTGGGGTGGGAATCTGGTGCTGAGGGGAGATGATGCTTTTTGTTTTCTCCCTGTGCCTGCTGCTCTGCAGTAATGCTCCCTGTGTGGAGCTGCAGGCTGAAGCTGAAACATGAGCGGTGACTTTCAGAGAGATCCCCTTCCTGGCTCTGCACGCTGGCATGGAATTAATGTGTGTTACCTGATGTGCTGCATCATGCACCACGCAGAAATAAGTCACTGAAGGCCAGGGTGTAACTTCCCTGATCCCTGTGGGTTTCTCAAAGGGCAGAGTTTGGTCTGTCTCTTACAGCTTAGAGAGGGTGTTAACTTTGAGTCTCGTTGAAAATGCCCAAGTTGTCTTTGCTTGACTGCTGGGGAACGTTCTGATACCTGGTCTGTACTGTAACGTGGGTTTGGGTGCCACACGCCCTCTTCCCGTGACTCCAGCCTGACCCTTGAAGGCAGTATTTTGCAACGCCTCAGCGCATTTTCCATGGTCACTTGTGACTTTGCAATTGGGGTTTCAGACCTGTGCAAAAGCTTTTAATTATGTTAAAAAACCCATTTTGGCCAGCAAGGTGTGACCATGCACCTGTACTCCCGATATTAGTGAGGGATCCCTGCAGCCACAAATCTCGCTCACAGTATTTACCCTCTGTTAGCCCCGCTATTCTATTCCCCATTAACCACAGTGCACAAGGACAGAGCTCTGGTGTGCCTTCAGTTCCAAGAGACCCACAGTTCTGCTCAGCCAGGGTGCCTTGTGACAGGCAGATGCAGTCTGCCACCTACGCTGAGCCTTCACAGCCCGCAGCTGCAGGCTCGGGCTGTGCCGACTCTACAGACCTCTACTGGCTGAACAGGGCTGCTTCAGGGATGCTGTGCTGCCGGCTCCTGAGGGACTGCAAGACCTGTGGAACTGGTGCAAACACTCCCTTTTCGTGCTGCTCTCCCTACTCTCTGGTACCGATGAACATACTCAGCCTTCCAAAGACAAAATCTGAGTGCTGTAGCTGGTACGTGGTGAAGAGCTCCTTCCACACCAGCGCTCTCACCACTCTCACATGCTGCCAGTTTGGATTCACCTGCCATGATCCATTATGCTCCAGCCTGTTCCCAGTAGCGTGCCCCACAGTTACTCGTGGTGGGACAGTCTATTCTAAATGTGATGTGCAGAAAGGGCCCTGCTACTGTTGCCTGCTCAGATTTCTCATAAGGACACTCAAATGGAATGGTCGTACAAAGCTTTGTACTGCAAAGGGACCACTCATAGAGGTACAGGTATTGCCAGGTGTTTCAGTAAAAAACCACTCAGTGCAAACATGCACGTTGTGTTCATTCGGGGTCAGCTGAGGAAATCAGCTTTTGTTTTCTATGTTATAGATCAGTTATTGCCACTTCCACGTCTTCACTCTGCAGTTTAGAATGCCCAGGGGCTTTCCTGTGTTGCATCTCTGAAACACCTGAATATTACGAAAGCTGCAGCAAGGGACAGGTCCTTCCTCAAATGCTTTACAGTTTAAACAGGCAGGACAGGCAAAAGGTGAAGGAACAGGGATGTTGGTTTCTTTTTTTGCCTGCTGTAGGTGAGATGTGTGGAAATAAAAGTACCAGCTTAAAAGTACTATACCTCTGGTGTATATCTGCAAAGGCTATTTATTTTTCTTCATATTTGAATGGTGGTGACATAACACAGTAAGTTACAGACAATATATATTAGCTGGGGCAAGCCCTGAACTGGGTACTGGAGGGGTGGGAAAGGGACACATTCTAAAGTCCACGAGTTCCTTGGGTGCTTAAACAAGGGTGGAAAGAGTAGGAGGAGGAAGGTTTTCTTCCCACCTGATCCAGGGGCCTCACCTCAGCTTTAGAGGCTGTAACATTCAAGGAGAAACTGAAAGGGCTCAGCTGCCTCAGGTACAAAAACAAGACTGGGAATGTCACTTTATTACAGGTAATGAGAAAATACCACACGCTAATAAGCCCTAAATAGAGTAGAGAAAGGCATAACCAGAAGTGCCTGGATGCTGAAAGCAAATTCAGCTATGGAAGTGGAAGTGTTTCTACCATGGGGGTGACGAGGCACTGGAGCTACTGGAGACCACATTAATCCCCTGCACTCTGATGCCTTAATGTGATTTCCCACAGCGTTTGCTTTAGGTGGCTCAGCACCAGGTCTCTGAGTAAGCAGAAAGCCCAGTGACAGAGAGGGTGTCTGTAGAGACGGGCCCCATGAGTCCCTCATGTCACCACCTTCTCTGTCCAGCTGACTCATGGTTTGCAGGGTACCTTGCTGCCTTCTGCTTGTTTGCAGCAAAACCCTGAGAATCATCAGGACCTCATTTTGTCCTCTCCCACTTTATAGAATGTGTGAGACTCATTTCTTTAGCTTGGGACTGGGAACCCAAGTGGGCAGGGAGAGGGAAGGCGACAGTGTGGGGAGAGGGCTGTCACTTCACCTGGCAGCCAGGAGCACCCTTGGCCACCAGGACAGTGTCCATGATTGTGTTTTCGTGTTAGTTGAAATGGGGGTGCTGGGAAGCTGGTTCAGGCCTGGGAAAAACAGTTGGCATGGTCATAATCAGGCAGGAAAGAGGAAATGGTGTTGTGAGGTAACAAACAGGAAGCGATGATGGCAGTACAGCGCGGCCCAGTTTGGGCTCAAACTCAAGGAAAACGCTGCTCCGCTGTGAGGGCGGCGGCAGTGTCCGCTCTGCACGGCCCTGTACCATGGCTTGGTGTGCCCAGAGGCTGTTTACCCTTAGCAGCTACTTAAACAATCAGACCAAACCGGTAAAGGCTTATTTGCACTTCCGCAGCCATGAGGAGTCTGAAGGATATGAATGAGCCCTCACAACAGCCTTCTGAGTCATGTCAGTGTTAACAACTCCACCTCGTATGTCAGGAGAGAGGAATGGCCAGCCATCGAAAGGGAGACCTCCTCAAGGACACGTCGGGGTTAAGTGTTTGCATCCCACTCCCTTCAGAGAAGCTCTGCCTGCTCCTCAAATTCGTGTTTAAGGATGCCTCTTGCACAGCTCAAACCATCTTAAAAGTAGTTGTCGGGTTTCAGTTAATGGCATTGACCCTTCCCAGCGTCATCCTTTACCCCCAGTTATTCCAGATGCCTCTCCAGGAGCAAACACTGGAAGGATCTACCTTTCTCTGTGAACCCTGGATAAGCCACACGGTTGGCTTAAACTAGACGCTTCACGCTTGGCTGGCTGCGGTGAGGTGAGATGAATCTGCATCTGCTGGAGATGACTGAGAGCAGATTGTGGAGCAACTGCCAAAACGGCAAGGAAATTCTTCTTCCTCGTGTTTGAAAGACATGTATCTGATGCAAGGCTTCCTTAATATTACTGTCTCCATGAAAATGGAGGTTTTTGGAATTATAAGCACACAGGTATTTCTACCTGTTCTTAGGATGTAAGTCAACTCTATCTACAGACACGTGGACTGGCATTGTAAATTGTATTGTAGAGTTTTGAGGAACTTAAAAACCCTCCTCCTAAGCAACTAATGACTAATATAAATACCATTAATAGCATGAAAATCAGTGTAATCTTCATGAAGGAAGAGGATTGAGAGGAAGAAAAGAGCCTCTGTGCTGTAAGGAAACATGAAAGGATGGGAAGCTATTGATGAAGAAACTAACACTGGGACCCGGTGGGCTGAATTGAAAGAGAGGATTAGAACAGGGCCATTACTTTTTTAATTACCATGCTTTTATCTCATGTGGGTTTCTACCCCCCAGATACATTTTGTTCAGATTGTCTTTTGTTTCTTTTCTGACAATCTTCCAGAGAACAAATGAGTTTATGATCAAGAACAAAATGCTTTGGCAATGCTTTGGCATTTTCTGCCAAAGCAGAAAATGTAAGGCAAATATTAAACAGTGTTAATAGAAAAGTAATTTCAAATGCACAGTGATTCATATCTGGACCAGGAATTTCAACCCTCACAAGCCTTTGTGGGAGCCATGTGCCCCAGTACAGGGATGATCAGAGCTTTTGCATGGTGCCAGGAATGGCCAAATCCTGTTCTGACTGGTAAAGGCCTCTCCAGCTATAAACCTAACACTCAGCAGATCTGTTTGGGTATTAAACACAAGTTAGTTCAATTTCATTTATAAAAACAAACATGGTGCCTCTGTGACCTTCTAGGCAGTTAGTTAAAAACATAATCACCAAAACCACTGTGGAGCCAGCAACAATTGAACAAATAAGTCATAAAGTACAGCTAATAGATGTCATCACCAAACAGCCTCTCCTCAAACTGTATGTTTTCCTCCTTTGAATGTGTATTTGCAAAACATGACTAGGAGCAAGGTGCTCCTTTTGAACCTTGGGACTCTCCCTGGGAATGACCGGGTCTTCATGCAGAGCAGCTGGCAGGGTGGGTTGGCTGCAGGGATAGATGGAGTCTGAGCGCTGTCTCCAACTTGGTTGCAAGAGGAAAGACAGAATGCTAGCAGAAGAAATGAAGAAGGATTAAACCTTTCCATGGTGGTTATGTACTACACTGCTACCACTGTGAGAGGCAAGTCCATTGCTATTCTACAGTCTGTGGAAGAGATAAAGTAATCATGGGATCATCGGTGTTACGCAGGTCACACAACGCCCAGGGCTATGTTATCTCCAGATGTAGACCCTTCTACATGCCTTAGCTGTAGGTGTCCCCTCTCACGTGACACCTCAGCCAGAAGTGACCCACTCAAAGGGGAGGACAATGAGATGGAGACTTGGGCAGCAGGAGTTATTTTCCAATCCACTCCATGCCCTGCACTTTTAAACTTTACCTGCTCTTCTTGTCCAGGGGTGCACTCCTGCACTGTGGGGAGCTGCACAGAGCCTGTCACCACTGAGTTCCTCAGGGACATGTGTGGAGTCCTGCTGGAAGGCAGTGAAGACCTCTGGGTGGCAGTGACTGCTGGGTGAGCTTTGTAAGAAGATCAATGTTGTGTCTCTTCTCTTTTGCATCTCCCAAGGGCTGAAACGCTTATTGGAGAGGACAGACTATCTATGTGAGAAGGGAGCACCTCTGGGAAGGTGGTGGTCTCTCACCGAGATTTAAAAGGGAGGAAACAAAGGTACATTCCAGGTACGAATGTCCTTGGAATCAAATGCTGTGAGTGGAACAATTGCTGTGGCATCTGAAATCATTGCTGTGTACACCATCAGTTACCTGATGGACCAGAGAGTTCCATCCTAACCCTGCAGCACGATAGACCACTGTGCTGCAGAAATACGCCCCAGAACTGTACAGGGGAAGAGGAGCAAGGATGGCAGTGGTAATGCCCAGCAGAGGCGGGAGAAAGAAAAAGGGTGGCTTTATGGTTCTGGGTCACGCCGCTTCCCAGCAAAGGTCTGAGAGCAGAGTAGGATGGTTTAGAGCAGATGCAAGAGTTATCAATGAGAAATCTCACTTCTTTGGATGTCACTGGCCAACAAGGCCATTACCTGCCAGCTCTTGGAGCTGAGCTGGCAAAACTTAAAGAGAGAGAGCAGAGCAGGGAGGGAGAGGCACAACGGGGGCAGGGAATCTTGATGGAGAGGGTGTAAAACTGAAGTTGTGAAAACAGTGAAGCGTGGCAGAGGGCCACTGAGTTATGTCAATTCTCCACAACTGGAGTTTGGATTGAGAGCAAAATGTGCTGGGAGTGTCCTATTTGCTGCGTAAAACCAATGTGTATTTATGGGTCAGGTATGTGAGATAAGGGAATGACAGGCAAACAGATACGTAACTGTTGCTTAAGCTGCTGTAGTGCAGGTTTGTCAGGGACCTACGGTGCCTTTCTCATTTTAGCATAAATTAAAGAAAAAAAAGACTGAGGAGCAATGAAAATAGTTGATATGCATTTTGACAGAGATGGTTTCATCTGTTGGACTAGGTGCCTGCAATTGCACAATAACTAATTTAGGCTTCCTCAGCAGCTCTTTCAAGGCTGAAATCTGCTGCTGGCCAAGTCTTGTGCATAACAGAACGCATTCTGCATTTTATCCCACTTTTGGCTTGTCCTGTATCGACCCTAATTTCGACAAGCACCCCTCACGTACACTAACCTAAGTAAACTCTGTGCCGTGTGCTGCGTGCTGCTGCATGTTGTCTCAGCACCAGTGGGTGCTATAGCTACGGGTATATCCCAGCATCTGTCTCCCTTCATCAGTGGAGTTGTCAAAGAGGAAAGTGATGTTGGGCTGGAGCCGAACATGAAACAACTCAGGCGAAGCAGTGCCCGAGGCAGCACCCCTCTCACTCATTCCAGCTCCAAAATCACTTAGACTGCAGGGCTCTGCGTGGCTGTGGAATAGTTTTTATCAGGTCCTAATACAAGGAAACATGAAAGAGTTTCTCAGAGGCAGAGTCCAGTCTTAAAATTGTTGTTTTGTCACATGGTTTTCAAGTGAATTTGTGCAGTCTTTTAAAACTGAATGCCAAGTTTAGGTGCGGTCCTTGAGCCAAATCCATAATCTTGCCATAGTTACTGCAAATTATGCTGAAAGTAATAAATGGCACTGTTTGGTCTGAGACGTCTCTAAGCTTGTTAAGAGCTCGTTAAGAGAAAAGGCACCGTTTATCATGATATTTTGGTTCTGACATGGTCTGTGGTCCTCAGGAAGAATCTCTGAAACTGAGGTTGAGTCTTTACAGCCAGAAGGATCTCAGCTCCTCGTAGGGAATTCATGCACTGTGGCTCAGAGATGTGCTCACCTGGGGGAAGCCAGGCTGCTGCACAGTCAGTGCACAGTGGCCCTCGGTGAGGAAGGTTTTGGCCAAAGATGTAGGTTAAATCCAGGTCATATTATGTGTTCAGCTAATTTGCTTGTGGCTTCTTTGGCAAGGACTTGGGGATGTGCACACGTGCATAGAATCACATATGCTTTCCATCTCCCCCTGTGTGGAAGCAGGCACCGCTCCTGTTTTTCCTGTGTAGGATCTGTGATCTATTCCTGTAGCTGCATCGTGCAGTGCTGCCTCCAGCAAATATTCACAGATTTCCTTGTAAGATGATGCTTTTCATTTTTTCCTCTCTCCTGTGTGGATACACAGAGGCACGTGTTGTACCTGCTTTACCCCATGGGATCTACATAATCAGATCCACAGGTTTTAATGGATTTCAACTCCCTTCTGTCTATGGGTACAGTTTCCTGTCATGTTTTGAGCAGGAAGAACTGAGTCTTTTTTGGTCTTAGCATTCCTGCTTGCCTAGGCGTTGGGAAGAGTTCTCTGTCTATTTTCCTGTTTGATTTTTGTGTGTGTTTTGTTTTAAGCAGGACAGAGTGCATGTGTGTATGTAATCCATGTGCTCAATTAAGAGAGGCATCTGTTGGGTTTATTTCACATTGCCGAGGAAGGACTGCAAGCAGGGAGCATCTGCTCAGCTTTTTGTCAATGGCTTGTTTTTCATAATTTGCTCTACAGGGTGAATGTTTGGGGAGGGGGAGGTGGCTTTTTATTTCTGAGTTTCATCTTAAATTTATTTTTTATGGTAGCTGGGGAAATTGGCTGGAATTTGGAAGTTAATTTCCCTGTGAAAAGGTCTAAAGAGGGAGAAACAAAACCATCCAAAGTAAACAGTATTTATGTAACCTTTATAAGAGACTCAGAAGGACACTTATGAATCATTATTTGCAGTATCCTAATGACGAAGTAAAAAGAATTTGTTATGGTGCTTCTTTTATGCCACTGGGGTTTTTTATTTTGCATTTAAAAAAATAGCAAATTTTCCTTAGATTTTATTTTGGGGAAAGCTAGGAAAGGCATCCAATATTCAGATGCTTTTTTGGCATTTTGTCAATCACAATAAAACCCCCAGATTTTAAAACAGAGCAGCAGTAGTTTCCTGTTCTTATAGTTTTGCTTTTGTGCACTCAGATGTTGGCTGTATTGCACCTAGCTGATTTAGTGAGGGATTTAATTGCCTGTAAATGTATGTGCTTCAAAGGCTACTAAACCTGCTGGGAGTGTTTATACAAGTGTGCTTTTTGCACTTTTTCTTGTGGAAATGTCCTCCAAGAGGGCTGTAGAGGACAATGACTTTGTGATGCCCTAGGAGGACACAGCTGCTGATGCAGTGTAGGGAACTCAGGAGGAGAAAGCCTGAAACTCCCCCTAATCCCACAAGTGAAAGACAAATCTTACCCCTTGCAATCAAACAAACAGGGATACAATCTTACATGGGTAGATGTAGATGCTGGGCCAGAGTAACCTATAGACAAGATTTGGATCTTATTACAAGTATTTAAAGAAATAGAATTTAAAAAGATAGTAATTGTGTTTTGTTCTGTAAGTGAGCCCCAAGACAACGCATTTATTAAGCCACTTTGAAATGGTATTAAATCTGCCTCTTTCATGTCATGAGTCGTGATGGGAGAGGAAGAGTGAAGCATTAATAAAAATAACTTTCCTGACAGTTCAGTCCCACACCATAGCAAGAGAATGTGGATGTATATATATATATATATGTTATTTAAATATTATCACAATATAAATATGTATAACATTTCAAAATGTCAGATGAATGCCACTCAGCTGAACAACTTTGTTGACATGTGTTAACACTACAACTTTTTTTATAAAAAGCACCTGACATCAGTTGGTGTGCAAAATGTAAATGTAGGATTGCAGGGGCCAGGCAGGCAAGCTTACTTCTGGGGGGCTTTGCCAACCTTGGCTGTCATAGAATAACCTGTGTAAAAGGACAAATCACAATAAACTTTGTAGTAGCAGGAAAGTATTTTCATTGCTTGAAAAAAAAAATAAAATTCAAACTTTGTCATCACATTAAAAACATTACATGAGAAGTAATAAACATATTTACACTTCTGTTTTGATTATAAATATACATTATATACAAAATAATGTTATAAAACGTAGAAAGTTCAGTGCTTCTGATTTTTTTTTAAATTACTGAAATACTAGTCTTCAAAATAAACTACAAACAGACAAACTAAAACCCATATTATTGATTTCTGAAGGTCATCTTCAAAATGGTCCTACGTGGTCAGAGCAGAAGGTCAGTAGTGGACAATATGAAGGGGTCTTGTCTGCACAGTTCAAGGGAGTAGATGGGCTAGTCCAACAACAGGCTTTACAAGGGCAGGAATATCGCTGTCAGAGAGATAGCACAGTCCAGGTTTCTTCTAAGAGATCTTGTTTCTCCCTCCTCATTCTGCCCCATGCCCTGGTCTCATTCATGAGTGTCACGGCACTTTCCACTGGGGTGTCCGGTATTATTGCTGTAAATATGTATAGAAGAAAGGAGCTTCTGCCCGCCTCTGGTTTCCAGGGACAGACACAGTGTATTTTCCATGTAGCAGTGGATGGATATGAAAGAAACAGGATGAGCCTAAAACCTTCTAACTCTAATCTCCATGTGTCTTGGCAGAGGGCATCTCAGTGGGTGCTTCACTACTGGGCATTTAGAACTGGGATGAAGAACAGGAGTTGGAGTTTTGCAACCAGATGGAGAAATGGGGGGGGAGGAGGGGGGGTAAGTGGGCTGTGTCACACTGCTGCTGCTTCTTCAGAAAGCAGCAGCTGCAATTTTGAGACTATTTGCAGTAAAAGGTGGCACCTAATTCAGAAACACGACATAAACCCCCGAATTTGTGTCAAAATAAGCCAGGGGGAAGAGAATGAGGAAGGAGAAGAAAAGAAGTAATGTCTATTCACAATCACTGGTAGTGCAAAGGGCATGAAAACAGCTGAGACAGCTCAGCACATAAAGGTTCTAGGAGCTGATTGATTTTAAACGCATTTGTAAGGCTTTATATAGAGCTGGGATCATACCTCCTCCTTATCAATGGGGAAGAGGCAGTACACATTCCTTATCACCACTTCCACAAAAATCATGTCCCACATCGTGGCTTGAGCCAATCAGTTCTCCAAAGCATCACCAAATGAGATGACATGTAAATTCGGTTTTCTTCTTTCCTCCTCCTCTCACCCCTTACACAGTCTCCAGTACATGCAGCAGGAGAGAGGAGATGCAAATGGCTGTGTAGCAGGAAGTATCAACCACCTCTGCGCAGTACTGTTCAGGTAACTGCAAAAAGAGCAGTCAAGTTTCTGTTTGGGCTTGTTAGATTCTCTTGACACATTATAGGCACTTTTAAACCCAGAAAAAATTGAGACCTCATTTATACTGTATCCATTATCTGCATAGCAATGTGTCTTGCTTCACACCTTCCATGGCAACATCTGTGACAGTTACGTGCCTCCTTATCTACCAGCACCTCCCATAACCAGAGTTCTGGAAAGCCAGGGGTCTGTCCATGAGGAACTGGCCTCAGCATCTTTTAAAACACCAACATTTCTAACCTCTCTCTTCCCTCTGCCTCCCCTTTTCAATAGCAAATGAGATTTCTGGTATCAAACTTCAAACAAGGGCAGTAAGAACAAAAAGGTGTATTGCATCTTTCAGTAAATTCACAGTCTGTCCAGTTCACTCAGTTCCATCCTCCGCCTGAGAGCAGCAAGTTGCATGTAATTAAAAACAGTCCAATCCAGTTCTGAATTGTAAACAGTGCAGCAGGAACGTCCATCTACTGGCATCACCAAATCTGAGGTGCAAATGGGCCTATCTTCAGTCTTATACCTGTCAGGGTGTAAAATGACATCAGGAATGAGAAGGAATCACAGCATACAAAGTAGTGCAGAACTAACAAACTATAATTCAGCTATGTCAAACCAAAGCAATTTAAGCCAGGCATTACTACAGTTTAACTCTCAGTGCTCAATGTTTCCAGCTGAGTTCAGAGGCAAAGAATTACCAGAAAAAAACCCAGCCATCTGTGTGATGAGTGGCCTCTCTACCTGGCCTGAGGGGGAGAATGCTTACAAACCTGGGTGCTTAACATTAGGGCTCTGTAAAAAGTACGTGGTATAGTTAAACAGCTTGTGTTTAGAAGCATTAAGCCTGAATGATGTGGTGAGAGATTCTAGGGGTTGTCATTCTGGAAGCAGAAACATTTCTGGAGATGCCTAATGTAAATTCGGGAGCCTAGCTTTGGTCAGCAAGATCTTTGAAGATACAGTATTTAGGTCACTTAATGGGAATGAAGCGTCTAGCTGTCATTTGTATCTTTGAATCCTTTCACTTAGTCTTAAACTTTTAATATTGTTGGTTGACTTGTGTTCCAGCTTGCTTTCAAGGGGAAATCTGATATCCACCTTGGAAAGGGAGACTGAATCCTGCAGATCTGACTTCACAGATCACTGCTGTATGGCACAGCAAGCTTCTCTTTCCTACAGGGTGAAAGCAGTCCTAACGATGGTTACACCAAAGAAGGCAGGTATTGGTTAATGCCAAATTGCCTTTAACTTCCACTGAGACTTTTTCCAAAGGGCTGGTAATTCTTCAGGAACTAGCTGGCTCTTCAATACCTGCTTTTTAAAGTCTTTAAAGTTCAGTGTTAGACCTTTCCTTTTTTTGTGCATCCAAATTTTTAATATAACATAAAAAACTAGCTGTTTTTATTAGTAACACCATTAACTTCTGTTAGAGAATATTTAGCTGGAGCTTAAATGTTAAGAGGTTGAAATTACCTTATAACAGACTTTCTAAATGGCTGTTATGCCTATCCACTAATACATTCCACTACCTTCCATCTTCTGCTAGAAATCTATAGCTTTGCCTGTTTCCACAGAACAAAGATTACCCATTGTAGTCACAGGAAAAAACATGGCTTTACATCAATGGGCCTAAGAACGATTATTTCCATTTTTTCTGACCACCTATTTAAGAGGAAATTATCCTACAATGTGCTGAATTTTTATGGGCTGATGTTCTGTGTTTTCATCTACCACTGACTTATCTAAGCCCAAAACCGCTGGCTTAATAAAATCAGAGCAGCTAATTTTTTTATTTTCCCCACTGTATGTTCTGTGTGGGCCACAGAAGAGGAGCGGTAAATGCTGGGAAGCATCATGATCCCTGGAAATAAAGGAACCTTCTCAGATACAATACTAAAGGATGTTTTACTCTTTTACTTTGTGAATTTATGCCTGTCCACCTCTGTACTTACTTACCTCTGTGGCTATGATGCACTCATTCCTTTCTTCTGTTATCACAAAGACAGACTGGTACATTGAATCCCTCGGAGAGCATATCGCTGATATTCTGCATTCTGGCTTTTCACTAAGGCAGGGCAGAGAAAAAAAGAACATTAGCTGACTACTAACAAGCCTGACTCTCAAAATCTACCATGAATATGGAGTGGTGGAATGAGATAGCCATGAAGATGTGGTAGGGAAGTGCATAGAATCAAGTTTCACACATTCTGTGTCTGTTAGGATATAATGCTAGAGAAGTGGAAGTAAGAAACTGTGACAGTCCTCCTATGCTCCTGCCATGTGCAACCTAACAGTGTGTTCCTCAGAGCCCTCAGTGTATCAGGCACATGCAGATCCCAGACAAGACCTTCAGTACATGAATCAGAAGACTGATAAGCCACTGAATACCCGCCCTTTTCTCCTTTTGCAAAAGAGTAGTTGCTTTCACTCTATCAATCATTCTTCTCAGTAAGCAGATCACCTTGCCTTCTTACAAAGTGAAAGACTTATTTTTAATCACTGTATGCCTTAACCATTGTTCCTTCAAGACCTGCTGAGGAAGGAAAGACACTCCTTACTTTCACCACTGGCCTAGCCACTTCAGCTTCCTTCACAGTATCCATACTAACAGCACCCTACACAAACACTCAAATTAATTGACTTAGCTAAGGATACCACTTGGTTGTGACTCACATACTCCAGTATGAAGACTCCTGGCTTTGATCTGGTTTGGTTTGTATATTATCTACTCAAGGTTTCTTTTTCCCTCATATGCTCACTTGCTGACTGATATGAAGGTGAGTGGCTTTGAGAAAGACTATAATAAAGACTGCATTCTCACCTGTGTAGTCGGAGGGGAGATTTCTCTCCTAAACACTTTTCACTTTTGTAATATTTATCTTCCGGTGTCCCTCTACTTGTCAGGTCTTTTACCAGATTGTAGTCCAGTTTATGGTTCTTGGGTTTGTAGTTTGATTTCTCCAGCCCACAGTCTACTTCAAGGTCTTTATTTTTATTGGTGTTTTTCAGCTGGGAAGCTGGAATGAGATTGTCCTTCTGGAAGTCAGACAGGTTGTTCATCGTCTCCAACTCCTGCTCTGGGTGCATCCTCATCTGCCTGATGACCATTGCTATCATGCAGAACAGTATGAGCAAAGCCACCAGCCCCACCCCCATGGATATAGCAATCCAGGGGACTGGTTTAGGAGGAAGTGTAACGGGCACTGAATAAACTGGCAATTCACAGCGGTTGCCCATGAAGCCAGAAGGACAGTAGCAGACAAAGTTGGCACTATAAAGTCCACTGTAGCATGTGCCTCCATTCTCACACGGCCCAGAAGCGCACTCATCTCTGGTTTTGATCTCACAGTTCCTGCCACTGTAGCCTGGCATGCATGTGCAGGTGTAATCGTTGATTAGATCATGACAAGTTCCCCCATTGGAACATGGGTTTCTGGCACAATCATTGATGTTTATCTCACATTTCTGACCAGAGAAACCAGCCCGACAGCGGCACACACGAATCTGCCCAAGGTAAAAGCAACTACCATCTGAGGGGAAAAAAAGTAAAATGAAAATTAGTTTGCAATGCACTTCACTCAGAAGTCTAAACCTTTCTCCGGTCAGCATGTTATACTACCTCAAGAAGAGAGAGGTTATTTTACAAAACAACCGCACATCTAAAAGTTCATTCTACTTTACCTAATTGCATCACCGTGCCTTAAAATTATGCCCCTTCTAAATATGTAATAGAGTTAATTTAATTTAATTCTGCCATCTTCCTAATCATATGATAAACCTTGTGCATTGTTTTGTTGCATAGAAAATGCCAGTGAAAGTCCCGCCCCAGCAAGAGACTAAAATTAGGGTAGATGTGGAATACAGCGGGGGAGAGGGACTAATGTTCTAGAGGAAGAGTAGAGGTCAGATTGGATTTCTATCACTTCTGCACTGAAAAGCACAAATGAGTCACGGTCATACGATTTTTTGATAAAAAGACTCACCATTTGCACACGGGTTGCTTGTGCACCTGTCTACTTTTTTTTCACAGTTTGACCCTGTGAAGCCGAAAGGGCAAACGCAAGTGTAGCTGGCCCCTTGCTCCTTTTCCAAGCATGTGCCACCGTTGAAGCATGGAGAATCTATACACGTCAGAGCACTGTGCTCACAGTGAGTGCCATAGTAGCCAGGGGGGCACAGGCAGTGATAACCATTCTCCATATCCTGCAAAACACAACATTAGGCCACTGTTATTTAACAGCCAACAAATGATAGCTCCCCTGCATGCTTAGTTTTGGTCAGCAGCAAGCGCTGTTCTGTCCCTTCTCATCCGCAGCCTGATGTGGCAAAACTGACATCAGGAGAGTAAACAACTACAGGTTGGACTGTGAGGGATAGAGCATTGGATCAGCCGTACCCAGTGTACAGGAGTCATTGTGCAGCTATACACGCAGAGCAGATGCAGTCGTAGGGAGCATGCAGGCAGCTAGACAAAAGCATTGCTAACACCACTACTGTCTAATGGGATCCCCGAGGTCTTCCCAGAGCAGAGTGGTTATGTGTTGACCTACACAACTGTAATCAGGCCATTTATCCTCAGTGTGAGAGCCGTTTTTTATTTCACAAGAGTTTAAGTTTCTTTGGCTTAGGTAAGTCCCACCCCTTAAATCATAATGAACTGTTTCTTCTTTCTACGTACTGTATGTCCAAGACCTTGGGAGAAGGGAGGTAGGGTCCTGTGCCACTGGCTTTAATCGAAACATGCATCGGATTACATTTAGTATCTACAATCAGCCTTTACCAATCCATCATCGGTAAGAATCCATCATTAACTGAGTCCGAAAACAGGCTGAAACACTACAGGAATCTAAAAGTGTGGAATTCTGTTTCACCTAAAGTTTCAGCTGATTGCCCCCATATTGTTTGACACTATCTTCCCATAGCGGAAAGCAACATTTTCTTTTATTTGTGATTAAAATATAGACTTAGTGTGTTTCTGCACGAACGGTGGTTTGAGAAGCTTATTTTTAACAGATCTGCTTCCTCACCAACCCTAGATCTTGCCAAGTTCTCATAATGGCTGCCACAGAAACCCAAGGATCAGTTGACTAGTTCTAATCTACATGATACATCTCCTCCTGTAACAGACTTCCTCCCCTGACACCTCTCGGAAAGGGTTCAGTATGATAGTTGTGAGCGTCAGTAATGAACCTGTGTACTATCGAATTCCCATTATGTTGTTACAGAACCATTGCTGAAAAGGTACACCGGGGCTTGCTTCACACAAAGGCTTTACATTTAAAATGCCCCTACCGTGCAACTACCGCCGTTCCTACAGGGATTGCTGTCGCACTCGCTGATCTCGTGTTCGCAGTCGACGCCGGTAAAGCCGGGTTTGCACGCACACGTGTAGCTGCCCTGGCCAGTGTTCATGCAAGTTGCTCCGTTTTTGCATGGTCTGTGGTGAGTGCAGTAGTTCAGATCTGCAAAAATACCAGGAGTTAGGAGAACACGTCTTTGACAGCTGGGAAAAGACATACATACTGTAAAAATACTGTAGTCAACAAAAAAGACAGAATTTCCAGTGAAGTGTTTCATTTTGTTATCAATGGGAATATTGGAGATTGTTATCCAGGTTATTATCAGTAATAATCAGATTACCACCTATCACTTGAACTCTGAATTTTGAGAGAGCTGGCAAAAATTTAACTTTCTTAGTGTTTTGGTATATTCTCCCTTTTTTGTGGACATAAAACTGTTAGCTGCAATGGGATTTAGGTACCAAATTGGAAAATGTACTTCATAAGTGGGTGTTCTCTGAAAGATATGCCACAGCAATATGGACACTTCATGTACAACATGTTACACACTAAAAGAGTGAGCCTCATCCTTAAAAGGTGTGCTCTGAGGCACATTCTGGGGAGGCAGGGAGGAAAAATAAAAGATGTTTTGGCTTTGAGATTTAAACAAACACTAGAAATCTTTTATTGTTTATTTGCTCTTGTTATGGATGTTAGTATATTAAACTGTCAAACGCTCTGCCAAGCTCAACGGTTTTATTAATTTTTCCTTTAAATTTGAGACAGAGGTTAAGTGTAAGTTCATAGGACAGAAGTAGAAAAACTTTATTGTCTCTGTAAATACTATAGAGTAATTTGAATGCAACTGGTTAATAGATAACTATAAGCAGAAAAAAAATCTGCAACTTTACTCTTCCTGCTTAATTCAGCCTTCACCATCTTAATCCTATAACTGTCCTGGAAACACTTAGCCTGCTTTGAGCACTTAATGATCTCAGTGCCAGCAGTGCATGTATGGCCTTGAGGACATGACTGCTCAGCTGGCTACGGTTCAGTGATTCAGTGGGTTGAATAGGTGGAAGTGGTCTGGTGTACCTTAAAATGGAACCTGTACTTTTCATTCTTGCTTACATGATTTTTCTCTCATGCTCCAGACTTATCACATGAGTTAACTTCCTCGTATGCAAAATAAGGAAGGCCCAAATGATGGTGTTTACTGCTGCTGGAAACTGTTTAGTAAATTGTTATACTTGTTCAAGGAATAAGTTAAACTTCGCTTGAGCAGACAGAAAACTTGTCTGTTCAACACTCATCCAGACCATTAGGTCTTTCTCCAAGAGAAATCTATTTTGCAAGAGAGAAAACTGCAGCTACCAAAAAGGCTTCCTAGTTTTCAAACAAAATTACTACAAGAACTGGTATGTAAGGCAGCAGTGCAACAAACTGATGCCTATGAACATGTACCTTGGAGAAATTTAATTCCAGATCCAGTGGGTCAGATTCCTTAGCGCAGTACTAACCTAGAGCTGTAAGTGCAAGCTTCAGAACTAACCTTGATCACAGAAGAGGCCACCCCATCCTTCATCACAAATGCACTGCCATTGTGTTTTACAAGTGCCGTGGCGGCAGCCTATATGGGGGATGCATTCATCACAGTAGCGGCCTTGCCAACCAGGACGGCAGCTAAAAGAAAAGTCCAATTAAAACATTAATGACATGGAGAAGAGTTTAAGTTTCTATTACAAGGTGACATTTTAACTGATGTTCAGACTGCAATTGCCATCTACTCACATGCACTCTCCAGGCTTGTTGCAATATCCATTCTGTTCAGTACATCCAGCCAGACAGATGGCTGTGAAGAGAACATAAAAAAGCATAAATGTTTAGGTAAATACACAGATCACTACAGAAGACACTTTTAAAGGATAAAAAGCTTTAAGAAACACTTCCAAACAGAGTTTTACACTTTCAAAGCTTTGTTTTAAAACTTCTTTGTAAGGAGAGTTCTGTAGCAGGAGGAAGTGAACAGGGAGAGCCAACACTTGACAAGTTGTCCTTTAGTTTCTCTGTTTATGCAACAAACATGAACTCTTGCAACTCTTGCTAGAAAAGCAGCAAGAGAAAGGCTTTGGCTTGCGCTAATGAAAGGCTGAAAAAACCCAGTGGTACCCTGAGCTCAGAGTAAAGGTACCCACTACTGCACTGCAACACCTGTCTCATGTCCTCTGGCTGCAGGAATGGTTGGTGGCAGACTTTGCGTGAGCAAGCTGCCTTCTACGTTGCAATAGCTACTGCTATTTAGGGCTATCAGCCAAGGCCCCTTTCCTGCCAGCTTGCTCTTTGCTGCTAAGGCTCGCAGAGGTGCAGCACAGCGTTGGGTAGTTGCAGCCAAAGCGGGCAAAGTCCTCAGCGCGCAACTTTGCCTCTCCAGGCAGGGAGTGGAGAGGTCGTCATGAAAACATGGCCCGGGCCACGGGAGGCCTCCGTGAGCTTTAGAGCCGCGGCTGACGCCCGCAGCGCTGTCCCCTCGCCCCGCTCCCCGCGGACACTCACGGTCGGTGCAGTACTCGCCAGCCCAGCCGGGCAGGCAGGCCAGGCTCCCGTCCGCCGCGCACACGTAGTGCCCGAAGCGGTCGTCGCGGCGCTTGCAGAGGCGGGAGCAGCTCTCGCCGTAGTAGTTCTCGCTGCAGACCACGCGGTAGGAGTAGCGCAGCTGGGTCAGCGGGCCCTGATGCACGTCCTGCGACCAGTCCTCGCCCACCGACAGCGACCGCTGGATCGACACCTGGCTGATGAGCCACTCCTCCGGGGGCGGCCGGGAGCCTGCGGGAGAGCGGGCGCGGGTCAGCGGCTCTGAGCCCGCCGCGTCCCACCCCGCCGGACCAGCGGAGCGGGATACCCCGCTCGCACATATATGTACACATACATACATACATACATACATACGCACGTGCATACGTGCATATATACATATACTCGTGTATACATACACACAGGCACGCGTGTGGATATTGATGTGTGTGCAAGGGTACAAAAAGGTGGCCATCAGGGTGTGCGAACCCCGGCCAAGGGGACTCAGCCGAGGGGCCTGTGAAAGGAGGGCTGCTGTGAAATATCCTTTTCCTCTCCTCTCAGAAAAACATCCCAAAGCCATTATTCCTTTCCAAAGGGCGGAATTCGAGCAAGGTGTAAAATACAGGAAAAGGCGGACGGGGCTTGCTGGCAAGCTCCCGGCTTTCTCACCGCAGCCCGCCTCGCTTTCCCACGCCAAAAATAAACCGGAGGAAACGCAATTGTGTTGGAGATTAGGCCGGGGCAGAATCAAAGCGGCCCCTGATGGATATCGTTGGGGGACCGGCTCCTGATGGTGGGATAAAGCCGGCCCTGGAGTTATAGTATAAACAGCTGAGCCGGGGGGGCCGTTCGGGACGGGGGGGGGACAGACGGGGCGGGGACGAGGG
>VXBT01010551.1:502502-764709 GCA_013400235.1 Oriolus oriolus | reverse complement strand
TCCCCCCACCCCCACCCCGGCCACCCGTGTCCTGCTGCTCTCAGGCTGCCAGACCCCGGGAAAGGGAGCTGCGAAGGGCACGCTATCGCCCGCACAGACGCAGCCAGCAGCACCTGCATCTCGACCATCAGTCCCGCTTTTCTCTTTTTCTGAAGGCTCTGTGCTTTCTAATCTGCCCGCCCGACCCACGCGGGAAAACTCCCTTGGGAGAGTGGGTCTGGGCGTAAGCGGCTCCCGGTAATGTTGCGACCACGCGCTTTCTGCATGGCTTCTGCTGGGCTGCTTTTAAGGCCCTGAAGATACAGAGCACCCGTACCTACGGGTGAGGCAGGACCTGCCTGATGCTCCGGCCGCGCCGTGGTGCCACCCGGGGTTGTTGGAAGGGGACACGACCGAGATGGAAGCTGTCCCTGCCTCCCCTGTATCTCAGGTGTCCCAGGCTGTCCCCTAAAGCAGCATGAAGCCACAGCCAGGCTGGCCTGGCTTCCCAGCCGGGTCAAGCTTAGCTAGGGGCGTCCTGTGTCTTCCCCTTTCCCCTAACCTGGAGGACGAGTCCCTCATCCTTCTCTGTGCCCGGGAGCGGTGCGGATGCCCGAGGGGCACGGGGGCTCACGCCCCTCCCCTGCCCTCAGCGCCAGCCGCTGCCCACCCACCTCCTCTTCTCCACACTCATTTGGGAGCGGATCGCCGGGCGCGGAGCGGGGAGCAGCGCACTCGCGCCCTGGGGCCGTTCAGTCACCTTTCCCCGGGAGCCGATCCCCTCACCCCCAGGGTCGTGGGCTGCGTGGCGCCCAGAAACCCCTCGCAACTCCAGAGCCCCGCGGGCTGTCCCGCACTTGGTCAAATTTATCATAACTATTTTGTCAGTCAGTGCAGCATCCCTGGCGCCTGTACGAGTGCGGTGCGCTGTTTTACTATGCACCTTGCGCGCCTTTCTCGAGAGCGTTCCTGCTTCCTGGCTCTGCGGTTTGCTTCGGGGCTGGCCTCGCTGGTCGCCCTTTTTGATCACTGAGTGAGTTTGAGTGCTCGCCAGGCCTTCCATGTGCGCAGCCCCACTTTTTGAGACGGATTCCCCCATGGCTTTAAAACCCCTTGGCTAGAAAGTTGCGCATCGATTCAGCGCTGACACACACCGAGATCCTCTAAGAAAAAAAGGAAAAAAAAAAAAAGAGAGAGAGAAAAGAAGAGAAAAAAAATCCCCCTTGCTTGTTTTGTTTCTGCCTAAATGTCCGTAGCGTGGAGCATCCCTCCAGGGAGCGCCGCTCGGAGGGGTGTTAATGTGGTCGATTTGGGGTACAAATGTTGGGAAATGTTTCCCGATTCGCACAGAAGGAGGGGGGATTTGCAAACTGTTGCTGCCACATGGCCCCTCCAGCCTGCCCATTCTCATTGTAATGAGGCCGGCGCGTGCCTCATCTGCCGCGGGGCGCTGCCACGGGCGGCCCGGACACGCCGCGCCGCNGGGCCCGGCCGGGCTGCGCTCCCCGCCGCCCGCTCACCCCGAGCCCAGCCCGTGAAAAAAAGCACATTTCTGTTAAAGGCTGTAACGATCACTATTGAGTCTCTCGCTACAAATCGATGGCTTCTTTTCCATACAAATGCCTGCTTATGCCTTTATGTTCTCCATCTGTTTGTAGCTAACACCTGCCATTCAATAAATCGATTTGGCCATTTAATGTAACAGCTTCCCGGGACATTTTTTCATGCCAGATGCCACAGCAGCTCCAAACCTCTACCCCAGCCCAGCGCCCCATCAGCACAGCCGCCCAGCACGGGGCTGCGCCTTGGCAGAAACCTGCTGCTGGGGTGTGGAGCAGAGCTGAAAAGTAAAGAAAATATGAAAAAGTGGCTTATTAAAAAAAATAATAACGCTAACCCAACCGATTTCACATTTCTCTTTAATGCAGTGGTTTCTGTATGCCTGGGGAAGTGGCATCTGGTCCTGGCTACCAGTGGCAGGTATACAGGTGGTGCTGAGATTCCTGTGGGTCACAGGCATCACGGTAGCTTGTGACATTTTTGGTTCCCTTTTATTTTATCCACCAATAGATACTTTGCATGTTTTAGGGGATTTCATGTTTTAAGGACCCAAAGACACTGCCTGCAGTTTATCACCCCATAACATGGGGCAAGGTTCCTTACAGGGACTTGTGGAATGAGACGCCCCAACATTTCACTTGTTTCAGGGGGTTAACCCCTCTTTGAGAAGCCGCTTTTTATGGGCATCAAGGTTGAGCCCCCCAGCCTGCAGTCCCCCACAGGAACAGCAAGGGGAGGTGAGTGCTCGCCCATATGCTGCTCTGCCCCATACCTTGGCAAATCTTGGGTTTCCTTTTGGCTGTCCAAAAACACGTTCCCTGCTAAGCTGACAGAGAGGGAGAAAGGTGGTGTCTCTCTAGGTGTCACCCCGTAGGTCTCAGGGAACGGAAGACAGCATCTGGGGATATGAGAAAGTGATATAAAAAAACATGGGGAAGTTACGGGGCTGTCTCCTCATGGAGGAAGGGAGCAGCTCTGGGCTGACCAAGTTCCTCTAGAGGAAGTTATTTCAGTACTGCTGGGATTTTGTTTGACTACATTTATTATATAATTTTTTGTGCCTAGAGCCTTTGAAAGGTGCCTTTGCTTTAAATTTGAAAAAATACATGAAATGACACGTTGTACAAAAAATAGTCAGGGACATGCACACATTTCAGCTATATGGGTCTGTTTCTTTCTTAATAAATTCAGTGCAGGCCATGGATACCATTCGTAAATGCACCTGTAAAAGCCTAATTTGCTTTCAAGGACAGAAAGTCATGCAGTTGTTTGGCACTTTTACCCGAGGTAGCTGGATAAAATTGGGATTTCTCATAAAAAGCACCCCTGGAATCTATGGCAGGAACTGAGGGTAGTTACCTGGGAGATGACCAAACCTTTCTCTTTATTTTGAGTCTGAAAGTTGTGGGTGAGATCGGCAGGGGAGAGTTGGAGGGGAGATTTCTCACTTGGAACAGAAGTTCCCACGTTTGGTTTCATATACAAGTCATGTATGGATCAACATTCATGGATGGGACAGTGGCCTGAAGCAGCGTAACAAAACAAGTACAGGCTGCTTTCTTAAAGGGAAAGAATTCCCTTTTCAGGCTCCATAGTAAATGTCCCATGGGCCAGGCTTTGGGAACTTCTGCATCAGAAGGTCTGTGTCTTCAAACAGATGGCCAGGCAGCCCTTGGCTACTTAGAATATGTTTGGGGCTATATTATATAGCACTGAGTAAAGAGATCTGTCACAGAGAAACAGTAAAAGGCAGTTTTAACCCTTCCCCTGGGGAGTGGCGTGGATCCACGCTCTGCCTGTGTTACCAGTCCCTCCTCTCCCGTCCCCCATCCCGAGCCCACGGGATGTTTGGTAGGGGCCCAGCATTGTGGTGCTCGCTTCAGACAGTCAGAGGAGGAAGCCTCAGACCTCTGGCATGTGAGAGCTGGCAGAGCAAATCCTGGAGTATGGCCTCAGTGCAGCCACTGTGCAGCTTGTCCCAGAGGACAGAGAGGAGAGCAGAGCAGTGCTGGGAATAACTTCTGGAGTGGCCAGAGGTGCGTGGCACCCAACCCTGCGCGCATCAGAGGCTGATGACATGCCATCAGCCCCAGTGGTGCTTGGGGCTGATCCCTTGTAGCATGAGGTGTCCTGCCATCAAGGCATTGTGGCTGCACTGGATGCTTCTGAGCTCTTCTGCTTTCCTCACTCTTCTGGTAGTCTGGTGTTGGGCAGAAGCTGTTAAATGCCCAGGGCTGAATTTCTGGAGACATGTGTAGGCCAGTACTGGCAGAAAAAGGTCCGTGGGACTCAGTGGAGTTGCACCTGCTTGTGCACCGGGATAAGTTGCAGCAAGGCAGCAGCAGCAGCAGCAAACATTTCAGAGCTGCACACTAGTAAAATTTAAAGGTATTTAAAATACAGCTGGCCACTTAAGTAAGAAAATCCACTTTGAAATCCTTTCACCAGAGGTAAAACTTGCTAATGACTCAAGGGAAAGACCATCCTGACTTTTTATCCCTAGCATTTATATTTATTTCTAGTAAAAAAAGATTTTAACCAGGACCAGCTGCTTCCACAGCCAATCAAAACCAGTCCTAGATTGTCCAGATGGAGTCACTCAAGACAGGGACTTGAACAAGGGCTGCCACCGGCTCCAGGATTTCTGGGTTTGTCCTATTTTAAGAAGATCTTGCATCCTGCAAACACAGCTTATGGGAAATGATTGGGGTCAGAAATCCTAGTGGGGGCCCATGAGGCAGCCTCCTGTGGAGATGTGGCGATGTGGCATGCTGACATTTTGGCATAACGTGGTGATGATTTTATGTTAGCATCAGCCCTCCAAGAGGAAAGTAAATATGTGACATATTGTTCAGGGAAACAAAACAAACCAGACAATGAGGTCCTGTGCCCAGTGACTGATGTAGCCTCTGCAGGCCCATGCAAAACCTCTATTCCTTTGTGATCTGGGGATGCTGGGAAAATAAGTGCATCAGGATATCCAATACCCATCCCTGGACCATCCAGCCCTCCTCGCTTTTTGTCTTTGTGTGCGGCCATGCAGGGAGCAAACACAGAGCACCCGCTGAGTTTCTATTGTTTCTCCTGTCTAATGGCCCTACTTAGCCATGGAGGAGCGGGATGGATTTGCGCCTTGTGCACATTGTTCTTGGGGTTCAAAAGAATACTTAAACTAGAGCAGTAGTTAGTATGACAATGGAATAGAAATGAACATTCACTCCAGTGGCTGTGGATGGCACGGGGGCTTAGATAATGGGACAAGGGGGAAGAAAATTAATGAATCTGTCTGTTTGTCTGTTGACCTATCAGCATAAATATCTTGTCACTCATATGTGACAGCAAATCTAGTTGGCCGGTAAGAGCCCGTCTCGCCTGAGCTCCCAGCTCTACTCTTTAAATCAAAAGTTTCATCAGTTAATTTAGCAGACTGAAAAAAACTGGCACTTGACCACGTAGTGAGCCCCAAATGGATGAGCAATAAACACTTCATTTGTGAGTGTTAAATGATGTACACCAGTGGTACACTGATGGTGTGGGGGTACTGACTCCTTCCTCCTGCTCTGTGCCCAAGGATGGTCGCAGAGGTGCTCTTTTGCAGCCTACACAGGAGCCTCTCTTGAGCTGAGCAACTGTGAGGACTTCTCATGAGGCTCTTAAGTGCTCTTATATAGGACTGTGCTGCCACCCTTAGCCAGCAGCGAGGGATCAAGAAGTCTTCTGTCACTGGGTGCCCTTTGTCAGAGCCTGCTTAAGAGTGGCAACAACTGAAGTCTCTCCAGGTGACCAGATCACCTGCAGGAGGACAGACAGCAGCATCCATTGCATCCTGAAGGGAATGAAGCTGTCCTGAAGGAGCAATTAAACAGTTGGGTAAGGTTGACATACTGTCCTCTTTAAAAGCCGGGGATGAGGCAAGGCCCCATTCTGTGTGGCTCTTCTCGTACATACACACACAAATGCTGCATGGAAACCCTGCTTCTCAGAGCCTCTATAACAACCTTTTAATAGCTACACAGGCTACATTAATTATCTACATTTCCTCTTGAGTCAGTGTGGAGAGGTGGAACCATATTGCTTATTCTGGGAGGGGACTCTGAGCTAGACAAGAGGAATCACCATCTGCAGAAACACTTCCCTCTCCACTGACTCCAGAGGACCCTGCATGACTTGATCAGGTGAGACCCCTTACTTTTAGAAAGTTAAAGCGAGGTGAGGTTGTTCCCTTCCTTAGTGCCTGAATAGAGCAGAGATGATGTGGTTTACCCAGATGCACAACAGCTCAGGTGGAATCTGAGCATCAGCCACTGGCCAGTGGTTGGAATGTTTGGCTGAGATTAGGATCAGGAGTGTCTTAGTTCTGTCAAGAGCACAATCCTCATAACAAAACTTGCAGAACTAGGTATAAGGTATAAATAAACACAGTCTCATAGATTGCTTGAATTTTGGCATTATTTCCATTGAAACCTGCCTTATGCCACAGCAGGACGCCTGAGTAAAAGGCATCACTACAATCCAGAAAGGGTGCAAGCTGGGATATCTGGATTAAGCCGGGGATCTCTACCACAATCATGATGTTGAATGGATTAATTGGTAAAATCAGGTTGTGCACTGTGGATTAGATTTTGAGCACCCTCCCAATTTTGGGGGTAGGGGAGTCTTATGCAGGATTCTGTTTCAGGCCCATTCCTAACAAAATCTGGAGCATTGCAGTAAAGGTAGAGCAAAGAACGTTTCAAATAACATATATCACCACTAACAAAATTTTTGTAGGTTACAGAGCATTTCCATTTTATTGTTTATACACTGACATGCTCTAAAACAGATAGTGTGATGAATCAATAGCTTTTAAAATATGTCTGGATTTTATTACTTCATTAGGGGATCTCATAGTTAACCCTTGAATAATCAGCTTAAAAGCAGAAGGCAGATTTACTGGCATACGGTTTTACACAGACGCTTTGCTGGTCAGGTGCCAAGATATATAACAATTTAGATGTCCAGTGTGTTTATTATCTAGTATCTAGCAGAGGCCATAGTCTTCAGTGTGGAATCATACATGGTGGCAGCTCGAGTTGTTGGATAGCATCACCAAACTGGGATTCTTTAACTCTTGTACTGGGAAACATCTTATTCTGTTCATGACGAGTTGACCAGTAAAGACACTTTACATGCTTATTTTGGTGCCTGTTTGTTTCCCCATTTAAGAGTTTTGGCCACATTTTCATGTTGTGTTTCATTTCATTCTTGCTTCAGACCCCCTGTGGATGAGTGCTGCTTTTTGCCTCATTTTAGAAACAATTCACAGCTGATTAATTTTTGCTAACTCTTCAAGCTGATGAAAATAGTAAGCATTCATTTGCAAGGACTAATTGCAGCCTCAAAGTATTCCTAGACGTAGCTTTTTTATTTGAGTTTTTGCAAGGCCTTTATGAGCCTTTTTCCTCATCATTTCCCATTTCTTCTTCCATCAGAAAGGGTAGCAGGAGCTGCAACAGGAGGGTAGTCTATGTCCTAGTACCTTGAATTTTAACCTGTTTTTTCTCAGACCAAGTCTGTGTGACAGCGGACAATTTGCCTTATGTTAGCTCTCCAGCAGTGAATGCCACCAGTGGAGGTCTAGCAGGGAAGCAATGACAGAAGATGCTGAAGATAAGATAAAAGTCTGTCAGGAATACGACTGGTAGTCCAAAATCTGCTTGCTTCCTCCTACCTGCTCTTCTTGCCTGGGGGGGAGCCCAGTTCACTGGTACACTAAGGGTGGGTGGCACAGGAGCCATATAATCCCACAAAATATCCTTAGTGATGAACCTGTTTCAAAGTATCTCTTCTTGCTACAGATGGTGAGAAAATGGTTAAAAATAGGAAATATATTCACCTGAGAACCACGAGAACCGCTACTGTGGTTCTCATGAGGCTCTTACTGAAGGTGGCATCACTATTCTTACCCGAGGCAAGGCAGCCCTGCCAGGAAGCTCTTCCTAAACCCAGAGGCAGGTGTTCCATGTGATGTGCACTGACCTGAGCTCTGTTGATAGCCAGCACTACAGCAGGATAGGTGTGGAGAACTGGAGAGAGAAAAGCTGTGTGACAGGAAAGACACTTATCCTTGGTCTGTTGCTGGTACAGTTTTGCTTGGAGTTTGCAGCTGAGGCCAGAGACTGTGGGATATTTTGGATGGAGAATAAGCACTCAATAGGTGCTGAAGTTGATGTTGCTTGCCAAGATAAAGAATGAAGGAAAGATGAAAAAGGACATAAGAAAACAGTAAAAGGAGAAAAAGTATGGAGGTGATTTCTTTGTATGGAGTGGAGGAGGACGTGGGACAGAGGGCAGGGGGCTGGATGTATAGAGGTGCCCCGGAAGTCTGCTTTAGTCCACAGACCCATGATATCCCAGATATGGGTGTATTTGCTCTTCTGAAGGCAACCATTTGGGAAAAAAACCAGTCAACAACTGCATGCCTTTGCTGTGCATTCATTGGCATTAGTTCTCAGGTTCTTAGCTCTGACTCTTTCTCTTCTTATTTACCAGATTGGCAAATTGGTGAAATCAAGCTCAATTCTAAAATTGCTGTTCACATTACTTTCATTCACATTGCTTTTATCTGCACAGTCATTCAGAGGCAGCCAGCACGGGTGATTAGAAAATTCACAAAAATCCCCACACTCGGAGTGGCTGCAGCCTGGATGAGGAAGTGCCAATAAAAGCTGCTGTACAAGTACAATACTTAAAGAACAAGACCTTTCTTAGGAAAACATAGCAATGTTCACAGTGTGGTTGAGTTTTGTGGTGTATCAACACCAAAGTGTTTCCAGTTCTCTCCTAAAATAACAGAGACTGGCAAGTTTTGTTGCTTAGAAATCTGCTGGAGAGTCAAAGCCTTGTATTGCTGTGGACACCAAAGCACCTCTGTTTATTGAAGTGCTTTGTGTAGAGCTTAGCTAGCCTGGAAATGTGCTGCCCATAATCCTATCAGACACTGTTAAACCAATGAAAGCAGCCACCAAATTCTGTGTCAGCGGGTCACGGTTCAGGCCAGGTTCCTGTGATGCCCCAAACTAATTTTCTTGAATTCAGTGCAGCTGGGAGATTTTTGACAGGCGACTTTATAGGCTGATACTCTCCCTCACTAATGGATCCGCTACAGCAAAAGCAGACAAAGTGCAAGATATTCTGTGCCACTCATCTGTTGTGGTTTAACTCCAGCCTCTTGCTCACTCCCTCCTAGTGGGATGGGGGAGACAATCAGAAGGGCAAATGTGAGAAAACTGATGGGCTGAGATAAAGATATTTTACCAGGCAAAGGAAAAACTGTAGGTGTAAACAAAGCAACACAAGGAATCAGTTCACTACTTCCCATGGTCAGGGAGGTGTTCAGCTGTTTACAGGAAAGCAGGGCTCAATCACACAGAACAGTGGCTTGGGAAGACAAATGCCATAATTTCAAATATTCTCTTACCTTCTTTTTCCCCTCTTCCCCCTCTACTCTATATACTAAACGTGATGCCATAAGGTATGGGATATTCCTTTGGTGAGTTGGGGTCAGCTGTCCCAGCTGTGTCTCCTCCCAAAAGCTGTGCACCCCCAGCCCACTTGCTGGTGGGGTGGAACGAGAGGCAGGGAAGGTCTTGGCACTGTGTAAGCACTTCTGTGCAGTAACGAAAACATTCCCGTGGTATCAATGCTGTTTTCAGCACAAATCCAAAACACAGTCCCCTACTAGTTACTATGAAGAAAACAAACCCTATCCCAGCCAAAACCGTCACATCATCCAGTGTTCCTTCATGCCAGTGTGGAGGGGTAGCCAGTAGCATTAGGAAGTTCGTACTACACCCATCAGAAAAGATGCTTGCATGCTTTGCATGTGGATTGGTACCCACGGGCAGTCAGGCAGAAGCCATCCAATTCACTGTATGCAAGACAGGTAGTGTGTATGGGTGAGAGTGTCTTTTGGTCACTAACATGTTGGGTGGTGACTTGGAGAGAAGCCACCCCTCCCTGAGCCAGCAGGTCCTGCTGGTAATTTTGCCAGGACTGCTGAGCTGCTGTTTTCCAGCAGTGGTTAACTTTGGGGATTGTAGTCTAAAAAGTCTCAGGGTTGAATGAAATGTGGAGCTCTCAGTTGCTAAGAGATGATTTACATTTCTTTGACCTGAAGGTTAATAAGTCACAGAAGTAATTTCTGTCTATGAGTCTTTTGTAATTTCAAGTCCTCGAAATTTGGAGTGCAACGTTTGTATCTATACTTGGTAAGTTATGTAGGGATGGTCAGAAAGTACCTGGCTCTCCAGAGTTTTTGTCTCTATCCTGTCCTAATGCAGTGCCACAGTAACGGGAGGACTTCTCTTAGCTGGGCTCAGGCCAGGGTCGTCCATCAGGATTTAGATGCTGTTACTTTCCTCTCCTCTGTCTAGATGAGCTCTTACTCTGTTTGGGGTGCTGGACTGCCATTGCCTGCTGGGATATCTGCAGAGGGAGAGCATTTGGGCAATAGGGAGCAGAGCAGCACCAAGAAGGCTGAAAGCCTAATTCAAATGTGCAAATCAGGATCAATGTTTTGCGTTGATCAGAAAGGGTTTTTTTGGGAGCCCCAGGTCTCCACTGGCTGTGAGTAAGTGCTGAAAGCTAGTCTAGCAAAGGAAGCTATTTCTGTGGAGATAACAGCTGACAATTTGTGCCAGCTCTTTATCAGTAAAGCAGCTCACAAATCAGAGTAAACCAAAGTATGAAAACTCTGGGAGCAATGACTGTTTTGCCCTGGCAGTTTCCCTGGAAATTGGGTGTGTGGACATGTGGGAGTGTGCATGCTGAGTTCAAGTGAGATTTCTTACTAGACCTATTAATAACGTATGTTTTCTCTCTTCCCAAACCAGAGAGTTACTAAAATAATTTGTCAGAGGTTTATAGACACGTGATGATTTCTGTGGAATTTGGTAGTGAGCTTGCTGGTAACACTTAATACTGGGTATCTATCTCTTTTGATGGGCTCTAATTCCAAAAGGATGCAGAGAATCTCACCACATCACCACCATGCACATATCTGGTGCAAAAACTCACTGCTTTTCCAGGACATTACTGGATACTGCATGGTGATGAAAGTCCTTCCCTTTCTCTGCGCACAGGCAGGGCCTGAATCCCAGGTGACTTTCGATGGCCGCAGGTTATGTGGCAGGTGATCACTTCTGCCCACTGAATCTGTGAAGCTCTCAATAGACCAAACTGTCTCATGCTTGTTGTCATTTTCACACCTTCCTTTGGGAACATGCAGGTAGAATCTCAGATGATTTAAGGACAGGACTTTGGGATAAAACTCCACTGCCTGTACTTCAGATCTGCGATATTGTCATCTTTGGAGCTCTGCACAGGGCTCTGGTCTTTCTACCTGCAGGAAAGGGCCAGGAAAAAGCTACAAAAAATTTGAGGAGATGAAGGGCAGCTCCATTCACATCTGCCAGCAGTGGAATGAGGGACCTGTGAGAACACACTCTTTGAAATCTGAAGACAAACTTGAACAATGCAGTTACTGACAATATATATGACCTTGGACTGATACAATGAGAAGAGACTGGTTAGCTCAGTGGTGTATTTTCCATGTAAAGAGCAACTCAGTGCTTAACTGACATTTTATCTTTATTTCTTCTGTCCATCCAGAAATCAAAACTATAGGAAACCACTAGAATAAGCAAGAGCTGCCCATTTCTTTGGTGCATTGCCACCCACACAGAGTCATGGACTATTAATCTTTACAGCAATTCTCTTTCACCTACAAGCCCTCTCACCCAGCCCATTAACGTGGTTTCTTTGAATCTTGGTTTTGTCTTGATACAGCTATTTTAATAATAGCTGAAGCTGTAGAGAGCTGTTATCACCTTGAGATTATAGTCCTGATCTTATCATCTGGTGAGCACAAAGCAGAGTGTTAAGAGAAGTGCAACTTAGAGGAACTGAAAGTGGGCTGTATGCACTCACTTATGGTAAATAAGAAGTTTGCTGAAAAAAGGTGGATTGTCTGTGAGTCAACACCTGTACCTGCTTTTGTGGTGTGTCATACCCTAATATTTGCTGGACTGTGCAGTAAGGGCTGCATCCTTGTTCCTGTTGTGATTAAGTGCTACCTTACCTGACAGAAAGTCCCTCTCTCAGCTATGCAGAGGGTCATGCTGATGTTGTTTTGCTGGGAGCACAGAAATGGTGACTAAGTGCAGTGGATCCGTGGATGTGTGATAACCTTTTCTGCTTTTTAGCTCTCCCCCCAAGGAGAAAAGTCATGCTTTTGTTTTTGGTTTTTTTTTCACGGTCACAGAATTTCAGCTGGCTCAGCCAGGGCCCATCAGAACATGGTTTTGTGGACTCATGATTATTAAGTTAGCAGATTTCCATTGGAGATGCTCACAAATGTGGGACTTTCTGGGTTAATCTTCATAAAAGATAGAAAAATTGGCAGCAGGAGGAATTTTTGAAAAAGCAAATTAAAGTAAAGGAAAGAAGCGGGTGTGAAGTAAATTATTTGCAGAGGAGTGTTTTCCTTTCTGAACTTGCAGAGAATGTAAGGGTATTTCCTGGGGACAAGAATGTCACATTTAGAGGTGTCCTTCCTTTGCTAATAGAGAGGCAAAAATCCCTTAACAGTTAAATATTTCCTGCTCAAACATGCCCATTACAGGCAGAAGAGGTTCTGTGATTAGTGTTTACTGGACCTTTGGGTCTTTGGTTTAGTTCCCACATAGATTTAATTTGCTGTGAAGAATAAAGTTGCAGTATAAATGATTAAGGAAGTTTTTCCAAATCATGTTATTGTTTCATTTGTGCCTGAGCAATTCCTGCAAAGAAAGAAACATGAACTAATATAACATATTTATGGCACATCTCAGAGAATGCTGTGGCCACTGCCAGAGGAGATTTCTCTTCATAAACCTGCCTCTTGGATTTTTCCACCAGAGAGAAAAACTTTTCTAGGTGGCAACTCAATTCAGTGCCCTGCCCTGGTGGTGTCTTTTTGAGAGCAGCTGAGCTTCCATGAACCCTGAAGAGTAGAGTGCTCCACGTGGTTCTTGAAACATCCTGGAGATTTTCACGCTTCAGCAGGAGCTTTGGGTCCAAAAACTGGTGCAAAACTTCTGGAGGGAAAGAGTCAGCAACATATGAAATGAAAAACAATCAGTGGATTTCTGTCATCTCCCAGGTCTAAGCAGCTAGGTCAGAGCACAGTCTTTTTGGTAATCTCTTTGAGTCTGGTAGACCCCTCACTATTTGCTGTCTCCTTATACCTTATAACCTGATCTGGTTGAAGATGTCCTTGCTCATTGCAGAGGGGTTGGACTACACGACCCTTAAAGGACCCTTCCAACTCAAACTATTCCTTTATTCTATATTGGGAGCAGAAACAGTGTTTTTCTGTCTTTAGGTCAACATTCAGCTTAGGGCTGGCTTCAGGATCTGAAGGAAAAGATGCGAGGCAGTTCTGATGTAGCTGATAGGCTTATTTGAAGATAGCAGACATATTTGAAGAGGGAATTTAGACCTTCTGGCTTTCACTGCTGCAACCAGCTGCTCTTTCAGAGGGGCTTTGACAAATCTACCCTCAGCTTAGCGTCAAGCCTGACTTGCAAAAAAAGGGTGAAATATTTATTGTTTTCCTTAACAAGTAGGTTCTGCATGTTCCTCAAGTCTTGCAGTGGGTCTGGCTTTGCTAATGTGAGTCTTTGGCCTAAAGCAACCTGGAGCAACAGTGCTTGAGAAATGCCTCCTACACAAGGTCTCCAGTACTCTTGACTCCCTTCTGAGTGAAGAGCATCTTGAGAGCAGTTTTTCCCTCAGACCTGGAAGGTGTAACCCCAGGTGTGATCCTGCCTCGCACTGTGAATGTGACTACATGTGTACGTGAATATGCAGGGGAGAAACACACTCAAAACTGCTGAAGCTGGTGTTGAACATATGGAGGTCCCATTGAAAATCACCCTCTCAATTTGATGTGTTCAGCAGAGTGCTGTAAAAACGGCAAAGCTTCTGTCCTGTTCTGGACGTCCCTCTGACTGAGATACTTTGGGAGTTGAGCCCACTGCAGAAACACCATCACCTGAGTAGCAATGGGTTTGAGGGATGTGGATATTTGGAGGTAGGAACAATTCAGATTCCAGGTTTCAAATGCTGAGTGTGAAATGTGAAAGACAGTTTTTAATCACCCTTCAGCCCATTGTGTTTCTATCATTAATCCTTCAGTGCAACTAACCCTCACAGTAGGTGAACTTTTTCCTTTTTCCCCTTGTCATACATCTAGGTCCCACTTTGTGCCCATTCTAATTATTAGTGAAATACAGCATCTTTATGATGCCCTGGTAGTCCAGAGACTCCAGTCCGGGGCAGGAAATTCCCATCATTAAGGGTTTGCTGAACTCTCTCTCTCCAGAAAATGACATTTACTAATTACATCATTTTGATGTATATGATACCCAATCCAAACATGTTATAAATTAGCAAAAGCTCATTTGTTTCATGAAAAGTATTGTTCTTCTTTTATTCAATGACCTTTTTGTTCCTCTACATCCTGGACCAATCAAGTGCCGGTGCAGTCGCTGACTTCTGAGCACAGACAATAGCTTATTCCGTCTATTCTGTTCAGATGACTGTAGGAATAGGCAGTCACTTTGTCATGTGGAGACTGGAGGTTGTATAAAACCCTTTTTCCCACCATTTACAGAGAGTCTGAATCCTGAGAGGAAAACCCTGTCATAATAATAATAATAATCCAGAAGCTAGAGCCCATTGAAGTTTTCTCAGCTTTATGATTTGGGTGGGGCTGGAATGCAGCCCTCCCCAGCCAAGGCTCCCTCAAATTTTTAGAGCTATAGCATGGATTGCCTTTCCTTACATTTCTAGCCGCAGGTTGTGTATTTTTCAGTGAGCTTCATATGCAGCTTCCATAGAGAAGCTTCATTCACTCACAAATGTAGTAGGTCCAGGGGCTGACTGGTGCAAATGCAGTGCTTTCTTCTCCAAACATTCTGGGACAGGGAGTGCCTTTCTCCTGTGCACTTGTCAAGCGGCCCAGCACAACAGGCCTGGGCTGGACTGGTTGTGGCTGTTGTTCAAACACCCAGCAGTCCTCAGCCACCTTCTCAACGCTGCAGAGCCCGTGACCTGTTACCGTGAGGAATTTCTTTGGGAAGGCTGAGTTTCTTTGGTTGGAGAATGGAAGGAGCAAGCTGATGGGGGAACTGACACGGCAGCAAAGTCCTTAGGCTCCTTTTGTGAATGGCCTCAGTGAACACCACCCTGCGACTGGGGCAAGGGGTGTTGAAGTGCTGGGGAGATGCAGGTGGATAATGGCAGGGGCTTCTACTGTGCCAGGAGGCTCTGCCTGGCAGTGTTTTGTACCATCCACGCACCAAGATAGCTGCAAGATTCCTTTGGTCATCCAGAGGGGAGCCGTGTCCGGTGGAACCTCATGGCCAGAGCCCATGGCCACCCCATACCTGCAGCCTGTGCAGCCCCAGCCTGCAGCAGCCTCTCACCATGCCACAGGGCCCCAGGGAGCAGGCAGGGACAGAGTGAGCAGGGAGCAGAGGCAGGAGGAGGACTAGGACTGCTGTAAATCCCAGGAACGCAGCAGCTCTCCAGTGCCGCTGCTATCCGTGGGGGAAGCACTGAGACACAAACAGAGAGGCGTCACACGTGTTTGGTAGGGCTAGGAGAGGGCTGAGAGACCTCATTAGCATCATTCATGTATTTCTGAGCAGTCATTTAGTACTGCTCTTCTTTCTACCAGCCCTTTTGGAAGGCAGCATGTACCATTCACAACAACTGTTTATCTTCCAGCTTTAAAGACAGACGTCAGAATATTTCCCTCCTTATTCATGCTCCGTTTTTTCTCACAGCCCAATTATTCATGACATCACCACCTTTTCCTCCTCAGCCCCAGACACAGTGTTTCTGTGGCTACAATTTCCTGGACAAGAGTTTCCAGCTTGCATTGTTGGGGGGGGAGCTGGGGGAACAGGAGGGGGGAAAAAAAAGTTGTTTCATGTGGAAATATTAAATGAGAAACACAGCCATGGAAAACTCAGATGCGCTCACACACACACACGCATGCACACACGCAGAGCGACAACAACAACAAGCACCAAGGTTATTATAATTAATTTAAAATCTGTTTAGAAAAGGGTTCCTTTTATGTTGGACAGGCTCTTTAAGCAGCTCAAGAAGTATGAAAAACAGGAAATCAAACTGCCTCATTAGGAATTGACTCTGCTCAGTAATTAGAGGCTAGAAAACAAAACAAGGAAAAGCAGGTGGCGAGTGAGCTCCAAGCAAGCAGCTATTGTATCATTTCAGTGTTCTGCAGGCTAACAACATTATTTTTTTCAGAGAAGTGTTACTTCCATGGAAAAGACTATGACAATCATCCAAAGTTTAATGGGAAAGCACTGCTAGCTCAAAATCAATCCAGAGGCTGCTAACTTGGCTCAGCCTGGGGTTTAATTCATAATTAGGCAGTATTTTGCTGCGTTTAAAAAGACAACTCTGTTCTCCAGCGTCGACTGCTCTCCTGCGAAAATCATGTTAAAAGTAATTACCAAGTGATCCCATATTTTGCTGATACAATCAGATGAGATAACCCCAGACATTAATATCAATTATATCTTCTCACAATAACCTTTGCTGAGAAAATGCTGCCAGTGGTTTCCAGCAAATAGCTGTTTAGGTTTTAGTCATGCCAGAATAAGGCTTTGCTTGCTGTACTCACTTACTCCTTCATTTTTGAAGGAGTGTGCTTTTTGCAGAGAGCTCACTTCCACCCACAATTATTTGCCCAAACCAATTTTGAATGGTGTGAGAATAGTCATGCTTGAGGAGTGCTTGCTCTGCACCTCAGGGATGATTGCAGGGCTTTCACTGATCTGGAGAAGGTGCCCACATCGCAAAGGGCAAACAGTTCTGGGGACTGGATAGGTCTTTATTGATCCATAATATAAGTTTGTTAATAAATCAAATAACTTCCCAGCAATTAAGTAGATAGGTGCAAAAGATCTAAAAATCCAATACAAACATCATCAAACTTTTTTGTGTGGGGAATAATGATGAAGGAAATGGCTCTCTTCACATGGCTCTCCTGCGGGCAGAAAATAGAAGCGACTTTTGTTGTACACATTTTTTTTCCAGTGGGAATTTTAGTCCAGGTCTCTAAAAACAACAAATACTAACCAATGATAAAGCATGAGTATTTACCTACTGTTTACTGCTGACATCCTGTCAGGATATGGTGCAGCTGAGTGAGTGCACTTTGGCTCAAGATGGGCCTGGTGACTTTGCAGGAAGAAGCCCTTGGTCAGGAATGCTGAGCAAATGGAGGCAGCAGAGCCTCCAGTGCAATTTATCCCCTTGCTGGATGGGTATTTCATGGCTCTGTGGTGCCCTGTCCCTCTGGACAGCCAGAAGCTGTGGCTTGTGGAGAGGGTAATGCTTCCCACAGTGTCTGCAAGGGTCAGGCATGGTGCAAGGCAGGTTTGGCAAAGGGAAGCTGGAAGCCAGCTGCAATCAAAGCAGGTTCTCTGGTGTAAACAGGGTGTCACTAAGATTAAAAATCAGCCTTCCTGTGGCTGAGTGGAGCCACAGGGCCAGGGAAGAGCCATAATTGGCACAGGGCTGACTTAAGACAAGAGTGGTACTGCAGGAGGAACTGTGGCTGCTGCAGAGGTTTGTGATCTCTGGCACATCCTGTAACAAAACTGAGATGGACAAAGAGGGAAGTGTCGTCTGTGTGTTCAGGTTTACTTAGGAGCAGCCTCCAGCCCACTGCCCACAGGGACAGTGGGAACATGGCAGTTTTGTGCTTCTGGAAAGGTGCCCAAGGGTAGGATGTGTCATAGGTCTAGAAAACACATCAAATTAAAAAAAAAAGGATTTCTATTGTTCTATCACTTATTTCTTCATGCAAAGGATTCTAGCAGCTAGGAGGGGACATGGCTGAACCTCTGCAGTTAAGAAAGGAGCTCCCTGTAGCTTGCTGCTCTGCTTTCAGCAGTGAGCACGGGGACATTTTTCACACACGAGCTCTCCCTTTCAGGCTGCTCCCTGCCCTGGACAGGCTGCTTAGGGAGGGCAAGGTCAGCAAGGAATGCAGTGGTGCACAGCCAATCCAGAGCTGCCCTGGGCTGCACGTCGCTGCTCATGCTCTGCCTTGGGAAGGAGATTTGTGCCCAACAGCTTTTGAAATCGAAAGCCAGGATGCTTTTCTGTCCTGAAGACAGTTTTTTTTGTAAAAGGTGGTGAGGCTGACTTCTCCTGTTTGCATGAGTAGAGGAGGAAAAGTGGAGGAGGAAAAGTGTGGGAGTGTCAGCTTACCAAAGGGTGCAGGTGAGCATTAGGAACATTCCCAGATACTTACATGCTGCACACCCATATGGGAAATGTGTCCCTTTCACCCAGCAGCTGGTGGCTGCCTTGGAGGACAGCTCTGGGCTGCTGGAAACCACCCTGCTGAACAAAGGGACCTTGTGCTGTCAAGGAAGATCAGATATGCTGAAAGCACCACAGATTGCTAACCTTCCCTTGGGTGGAATAGCCCCAGAAAGTGTGGATGCAGATTTGATGGAGCTTTCCCCTCTCATCACCTTCCTCAGTGGGTTTCCTTCTGTCAGCAGGCTTGTGTTGTTTTCCTGTTGTGGTACATGTGTGTGCTGCAAGGCTAGGGGTTTCCTTACTGGCAAGCTGAACCTTATTGCCAGATCTGTTGACATTTACTATAAGTGCTTAAGCTGGGCAAATAATCCATGAATATATGTTGACATTTCTAAACCAATTTGCTTTGGCTACTACTACACCTGTCTAGGGATTACTCTTTGCAAACATTCAATGGACTGACTTCTGCTGCAAATACTCACAGGAAAGGTTTTCCAGCATTTCAAAGACCACATTTGAAACCAGCTCATAAATGTGTGAGGGTTGAACCTGCTGCTCTGTGTATTTATTAGGGAGCAGATATAAATTCACGGCTTAATTACCTGATTGCGAGCAACATTGCTACTTAAAACCATGGTAACTGCAACATGGGAGGCCTTTGAACCCCATATTGCTACACGTAAAACACACAGCCAAACATTAGAAACTGCATAAATCAGCATCACCAACAAACCTGTGAAAATTGTAACTATCTTTAAACAAAGAAAAAAATCTCTGAATACATCAAACGTGAATATTTTGTTGGGATCCGGAAGTTCTTACCAGGCACAGCTAACGATTTCCTGTGGCTTCACAGCGCAGTGGCCGAGAGGGATGTGGGAAGGAATGCCACACTGTCTCATGTATTGTTTGAATCAGGCTCTTGTAGGTGAAATTTGTGGACTTATGAGAATGAAAGTTTCCCAGCACTGGCAGGCATCCAGACAGAGTTTGGGCAGACATTGTGCAAACTTCCCCGTGCATCTCCAGGGGCTGATTTACCACAAGATGAATAGGGTCCCTGAGCATGTCTGCTAGCCCAGCCCAACACTGCCCATGTCTACCAGTCTCACGGTGCATGAGTGTCTGGGCTGCCCATCATCGTGGCTCTGCCTCCTTCCATCCCTCTCTCCCTCAAGAGGAGGAGGTATTGCTCCCTCTTCCAAAGCAGCTTCTCTCCTGATTTGCATCAGGCTTGCTATTTCAGTCCTGGGAACCCTAAAGCTGCCAGATTAAGTTCTTTCGTTGTTTTTACACATGTCCCTTTGGGGCCAAGCTGAGCTGTTAAAAATAAGGCACTAGAAAGACAAATGGTTTCCGGGGGGAGGGGGAGGGGAAAGGGAGAAGGGAAGAGGCTTAGGACAGCTGTAAAATGCTGCAAGGTTAAATAAAACTTTTGACTGCTTGTGTAGCTCTTCCTCATGTTCCTGAAACCACTGACGACCTGAAGAAGCGGGAGGAATCATTCTGCTTGCTGCATGTGGTTGTTTTGTTTTTGTTTTTTTGTTTTTTTTTTTTTTTTTTTTTTTTTTTTTAACTTGTTACACAAAACGTTGTTTTTTCAATTTCAGGAAGTCTCTTGATGCCCTTTAGTTGATTTTGTTTTGCTTGTTATCTGGACAACTAATATTTTTTCCTGTTAGGGGGAAAAAAAGATTTTCCCAAGCAGATTAAAGATGTTTTTTAAGCCTATGAATGGTGACATGGTTCACTTTCATTGCTTTGTTTATTTTTAATAATGAAAAACACCTTAATTTATCGTAGCAAGACGTCCATCCTGGAGTAAACCTTGAATTGCGTTTTCGCTTGTTGTTTCTGATTTGTTTGTGGCTTCTTATCTCAGGGAAGGCTGCAAGTGTTTTCTCATGCTTTTCTGAAGTCAAGGCACGTGACAGAGTTTTCTTCACAGCACATCGATGTCCACCAACCATGACAACCACATTTGCAAGAAGGTGTGAGTTTATTTGATGGTTTAGAAGCACTTTGCTTATTCTAAATGAATTAGTTTAAAGAAGGCTGGCCCATCCAGCCCAGTATCAGGGGGATTGTTTGATGTGATCTCAGTTCTTTTTTAAAAAGATTAAAGCAAATGGCTTGTGAATGAGGTGCAGGTCTGCAAAAGGGCAGCTGAGGTAAAGCCAACCAAGCTCATTTTTGGGAATGAGGAGCCCGGGTACCCTAACCCCTTCTCCTTTGTGTCTTAGGTTCCTATTCCATGCTTTGCGAAAGCAGCAACACTTCAGTGTCTCCAGGCTGGTGGTCTGTGTTGCATTGATGCAGATATAAGCAGGGCAAGAGGAAATCAGGCTGTTAAGCTTTAAAGGGGAAAGGCCAAAACTAAGATGGGAACAAGAGAAGGCAAAAAAAAAAATCTTAGTTGTATATTATGGGTAAAAACCCTAGATGTTGTGTGCACCACCGGTGGGCGGGCGCCAGAGGAGCCCCATAGAGATGTCCTTCCCAGCCTCAAATCCACCACCTCCCCCAGCCTCATGCCAGGCTGGCTGCAAGGGCTGTGAGCAGCCGGGACTTGCATGGGGGTCTGCCAGCCCCAGGGAAGGTGAAGCACGACGGCCACTGCTCAGCAAAGGGACACAGATCTCTGAACCAGCAGGTGCGTGTCGGTGGGCAGGCAGCCGGCTCCAAGCACAGCACACGTCCCTGTTTGTCCACTTGCTCACCGGTCTGGAGGAAACCACTGGGGCTGTCCTGCCCACCAATGGCTCAGAGGAAGCATGGCCAAGATATTTTTCTTGGCACAGGGACCTCCAGCATTGCAGGCTTGCACATGCTGCCTGACCCCAGCAAGCTGCCTCCTCCAGGGACTGCAAATCATTTCCTCCTGCTCCAAAGGGGAGGCCCTGCTGCCCCTGCATGCCAGTGATGGCATTGGGATCATGGGGGTCTTTTTCAGCTGAATAACAGCATTATCCTCCCCAAACCACACTAGTCCTGTCCTTGTAGGAGTCACCGAGTTTTAACTGCTTCACACATTTTCAGCTACTGGGGCAAATAATATCTTGAACTCATGCTAAGGATCAAAATCACAGAGAAATTGAGACAATCTCATCTTCTGGAGTGGACATCTTTTCCCTCTCTACTTTATAAGAGTTACTTGCTAAAGCTGCAATAGGTATTTGCATTGTCTTCATCTCTGCAGTGATCTGCACTTTGTTATGTCAGCCTACATGCAAGAGGCAGCCTAATTCTTACTGCCCATTTCAAGTGTCCTGTAGGTAGAGGGCAAGTCTGGGGAGCAGGCACAGGTGAATTTATTAGCAGAGCTTGCAATAGAGGTGCAACCCTTTCCAACATGAGAGCTCACCTCACTCCATGAAGTGCCTGAAAGCAGAATTCAACTTTTGCCTTTCCTGACTATCCAATAACAAAACTGGCCATGCATCTCAAGCAGGTGCTTTCAAGGAAGAAAAACAAAATCCATCAGCAGGTTTATGGCACAATTTCAACAGTAACTGAAAGGATCTGGGTCTGGTGGTGAGAACAGCTGCACCTAGAGACCTCTTGGACAAACAGCTGGACCAGACCCAACAGAGAGCTGTAATTGCCACATTATTACGTTAGCCACTGAAACATGCAAGTTGTTGCACATAATCTCTTTTCCAAATGATGGCGGTATAGCTGCCACTATTTCTATAAGCTCTTACTGTGGCAATAAAAGTCCAAGTCAAGTCTAGAATGCTTGGGTATTAATTTCTGCACAAATGTGGGAAAAACATTAACAGAAGGGAATGATGGACAATCAAGAGGGGCAAATACCAAAATCATGCTGTGCCTGTGCATGCAGACATGTGCTGCCCTTGCCCAGGGAGGACACACCACCTCCGTCTGAAGGAAATGCCATTCTGGGAACAGAGACCAACAGGAGGATCCAGCCTGTGACTGTGCCAGGCCTTGAAGGCACTGACCAGCCTCATCCAGGGCTTCCCTACATCCATGGGCCCAGGGCTCTATTTAAGCTCAGTCCAGGGCTCCCAGCCCTTTAACCTCCTTGTCTTAACCTCTTTGTCAAACACATTCAGAAGCTCATTGCACTGTTTTCTACTGCTGACTTACCCACCTTTTTATTTGTTTGACCTCATGGCAAGTGTGGGAAAAAGCTGAGAAGGGAGTGATGGAGGGTGGATGGGGGAGAGGGATAGAGAGGATGTGAAGGACATGCCCCAGGTGGCAAACACTTCACTGAGGTCTTGCTGCTAATGCAAGAGGTTCAGACCGCTTGAGGAGGTTCATAGGTCTGTTCTACAGCACTACTCATTTTCTGAAAAATGGAACACTTTTTAATAACAGGAGAACAAAGGCTGGAGGGGGTATAGCCAGCACTCCAGGCACATAAAAATCAGAAAGGAAACCAAAATGTTTCTGATGAGGTTTAAATGTGGGCCTTGTAACAGTGCTGGGAAATGATGAAACATCCTAGGCATCCATCATTACCCTGATTTCGAGACAATAGGTCTGAGGGCCTGCTTGGTGCAGGGTTAGGTCAGCCTTTCCTGCCAACCTTGCAGGCACAGTGAGCTCTGAGCCTGAGGACACCCTTGCCAGGGGCACAAGGGGAAGCACAGGGATGATGCAGGGAGTTGTGTGGACAACAGCTGAGTTGGTAATGCACAGCCAAGATCCTTGAAGCACAGATCCTCTTCCTGTCTCCTTCTCTACTTGGTGACTGTTGCTGCCTGGCTCAGATGGATGGCCTTGCCCCATTTAATGTGAACCCCAGAGACCCAGGGCAGAGGCTTGCTATGCTGCTTCCACCACTAGTGTAGATGCACTTGGCCTGTCTCAGGTCCTGTGTTTGTTAAGCAGAGGCAATTACTCTTGTCCTTGTCACAGGGCTGATGAGCTGTTGATGACAATAATCTCATTTGCTCAGTGCTGCAGTGTCAGTCTGTGTGGACAGGGAGCTCTGGGCACTGGCTTGCTTTTGCCATTGTTCCCTCATCTCCTTGTTAAAAAGCCTCCTTCTGGATTTCTCCAACTCCCTCAACACAGACACATGATATTTCATGGCGAGCCTTGGCTTTGCATTAGCACCTTCCCAAAGGGCTACAGAGGGGTCCTGAGCCTAGAGCAAGGCTTGGCTTTCTCTGTTGGATTTCACATGTTATATGTGCTTGCCATACTCTGCTGCTCATGGTAAATGAGTGACTTTGTAGGATGCTGTGATGCTTCTAGCCCGATCTGGCACTCCAAACATGCACCCCGCAGCCAGCTGGCTTGCTCAGTGACTAGGTCAACCTCTTCCCTCCCTCCCTCTCCCTCCCTATGATTCCTATTCTCTGTGCACAGTGCTTCGAGTGCTCTGGATGGAAACCTGCACGAGGAGTTGAGCTGCTGCCCTTCTGCTCCGTAACCTCCAGCTCAGCAATCCCTGTGTGTGCATTCAGTCCCAACCACGGCACCATGCCCAGCTCAGGGAGCATGAGGGACACATCCGAGACCAGGACTGCATTTGCTCTGTGCTAGGCAGGCAGAGCAAGAGGAACTTTAGCCAACATTTTCTCTTCCATGAAAACCACCCACAGGGCTTCACAGAGCTGTGTGTGTGAGCGTGTGTGTCCAGGGACGCAGGACGCGTGTTCCCACTTTAGCCCTTCGAGCGCAGCAGTGTAAATGGGCTCCCCAGGGAGTCCTGGCTGCCTTGCTGCTGGAAGAGACACAGCTGCAAAGCATCACTCAGGAGAAGAAAGCGAACATGGGAGAAATGGATGTTGTTTCACATTCCTTTAAATAGCTGATAGTATTGGAGTTAGAGCTACTGCTTACAGCCTAATCTCTTGCTTGATTTTGGGGCAAGATCACATGGTGAGGTCATTGCTCACAGCCGTACAGCAGCCACTTTTAAGGATGCAGAAGAACTATGAGTTATGATTATGTGAGATCAAGTAGAAAGAAAATCTTGATCTTGAAAGGAGGAAAAGCCTCTAAACATTTAGGCTTACTGCAAAAATAACCAAGAGAGCTAGAAAAAAGCCTACCCAAATATATTCCAGTATATATAAATAAGCTCTCTTTTCTACAATGTTTTTCACTACGAAACGAAATGTCACGTTGAGTCAACATGTGACCCAGATGAAATTACATGTATTTGTTTATTTTACTTATTCTCCTGTTTACAATGTGTTGCACTTGGTGGACATATTTTTTGTGCATGCTGTTGCATTCCAGCATCAATATTATCAAAATGCATTTTCATATTTGCCACCCAAACTCTGGCTGAGGAATTGTGTTTCTGGGTACCAGTCACATAAGTGAACAAGGTCTCTGTGTGTTTGTGTGTGTGCACGTGAACTTGCTAAGTCAGGACTCACAGCTCTGCAAACTAAACCCAATTATGCATACAAAATAGTGATGAAAGACTTTCTGCTTTTTATCAGCTACATGATTTTAAGAAGGAGGGGGAGATAGGTTTGCTGCTCAGGCCATTTCCAGGAAAGTGCTTAAGTGGACCCTACAATTAATTTTAACCCTTTGTTTTAAGGTCTATTACATACAAGTCTCTGTAAGATACCAGTCCAAGGAATACATGGGATGCTCCTTCCTACGGTCTAGGTGTGTTTCTGTGGCTCTGCAATGGCTTGCAAACAGTGAGTGTGAACGCTTCGGCTGATGGTGGATTTGGTGGAGGGGGTGGCAGTTCCTGCTGTGTGTTTGCTGTGTGGCATTGTTTCAGACTCCCTTTGGGGTGACGTGTGCCTCACAGGTGGAGGGGGTGTCTTCCAACTGCTTGGGAATCATCCATAACTGTAATGCATTGCTTTACTTGATAAGAAGCTATTTTCTCACTAGCCACCTGGATGCTTCCCATGAAAACTGCACACCAAGGGTCTATTCATGTTGGCCTACACAATAGATTTCCTTTCCATGAGCATTCTTGGAAATAAAGCTCTGCTCTCTGAATGTTTGTGAATAACAAGGTTTATGGATCCCATCTAAACAAAGCAACGGCTTCAGTAGAAAGAACATATTGTTTTGCTGTGTTTTCCCAGCTCCAGGTTATTTCAGCAGCCCACAAGTGGCTCCAGCTTGTGTTTGAGTGTTAGGCACACTCAAGGGTTGGCTTGGAAAAGGGTTGGCTCAGGAGAATGTTGCAGGATGGAGACCAGAGCCCTGGATTGTTTTATTGCAGGAACTGGATTAACTCATATGAGCTCATTCTCTGGTCTTCATTGCATTGTGTTTGGCAGTTCCTGCAGCACGATTGCATCTAGGTTAAGTGGCATTGTTCTGGACTCAGTGAGGAAACAATCCTGTATTGACTAGGTGTGAGGGAAGGACAAGGTGATCTCATAAGTTTTCACCATTTTTGGTACCTGTGTTTCACTTGTATGTCCATGTGCATAACCTTTTCTCTCTGCCTGAAGGCGATAATTCTCCACATGCAGTGGACGGGATCGCTTCATGAGTTTGGCTCAACCAGGCTCATGCATTTGGCAGAACAACCCTCCACCAACATCGGCTGGGAGGGTCTCTTACCCAGTCAGGCACTGGACCATGGGCCTGCCTTAACTAAGTGACTTGCCAGCCATCAGTGTTTGTACTTGTCAGCACTACTTGTCCTGCTTTCCTCCACCTCCACTGAGTGCTGCTCTCCTGAGGGGAGGCAATGGAAAAGCCGCAGTGCACCAGTGCAGAGAAGACTCTGACTGTCCTGGCTGTCATCCAGAACTTGAAGGACTACATCATTCAGGCTCACTGAGGTGCAGTGCGTTGTGGTCTTCTGAGCAGACCTCATGCTGCATGACCTGCCCTAGGAGTGTATGTGGAGCTCTATCATTATGGACTTGGACCTCCTTGGAGAAAAAAAGGACTGCTCCAGACCAACAAAAGTGTTCGGATAGCTAATGTTAAAAAATGAACTTCTGACACTGTGAAACCCTGGATATTGCTTTCTTTGTTATTGACATCCAAGCACTCTGCTTTTAAAGCTTTCACTGGTTAACAGTAAAATGCAGCTTTCACTGAACACGTTGACTGTGCGTCATAGATCTGAGTACAGATCAGGCAAAAAGTCTTGGTTAAAGGCCAGAGAAAAAATCTGCCTTGAACAATAAAAGTAGGGAAGTTTGGTTTTGACTTGAAGGTGAAAGAAACTGAGAGATGTAATTTTTTTCTCTCTTCTCTCTGTAATCCTAACCTTAATGGTGAGAGTGTATTAGGAGCAAGAATGTGAGGATGGAAGAAAGACTGTCCTATATCACTCTTCCAAAAGCAGCGTTGAGTTTTCCCCAAAGATTTGGAGGAGCTTCTCCACATGATTTGTTTCTGGTTTTGTGTCTTTTTGGTGACCCTTTTTGCACTGAATGGGAGCAGCTGTAGCTCTTGGAGGGCAGATGTTACAGAGGGGCTAACAGGCAGCAAGGGTCCCGGGGGAAATGGGATGCCTGTTGGTGGAACAAAGGGTGTGGAGTCACTGTGTGAGAGTCTGAGCTCTTTGTATGTACCCAAAGACTGATCAAGCTGCAGGATTGGAGAACTACCCTCAGGTTTGTCAGTGGAATGAGAGGCTCTGATCATCTGCCTGTTATGGTGATGAGAGACTGTGATCTGCACCCACCAGCCTGGTGGGACCTGCAGCACTTGGACCTCTGCAACTTTGAAGGACATAAACTTACCCTTGAACTTTTTAGTCATAGAAACCCTGAAATAAGGAGTGTTTGACTCAATTGAAGGGAGCTGTTGAAGGTGGATAGGCTCTTCCAGACCTAAAACTGTTTCATAGGAAGAACTTTGCTACCAGGACTTCTTTTCCCCATCTAAATTTCTGCCTGTCAGCACCAGTTTCTGTGCAAATCCCAGTTCCGAGACAGCCAGAGTGGCTTCATCCCTGTCACAGTATTTATTTTATCATAATCATGTTTTATGCAGTGCTTCCTCCACTCATGTGACACTCAGTGTCGAGGGACATGTGGTGTGTGCCAGGCACTGGGGGGGGGTCCTCCTCCTGCTGGCTGCTGGGCAGGAATTTGCACAGGTCTCCCTTCTGCCCTGTTTTACGCACGTACGGACCTGCCCTTCCGTGGCCTGTGTGCAGGTCAGAGACACGTGCCCGTGGGTCAGAGCAGCACAGGCATCTCTAGGAGCTGCTGGATGCTGCAAGGCAGGGTGAACTGGGAGCAGGGTAAGTCATGCTGGCGTTACTGCTTTGGGCTATTCTAAGGAAGCTGGGTGACAAAACTCTGTCCCAGGACAATTTTAGGGGTTTTTGCTTTCTGCCGCTGCAGTGGCAAGCTCCAAAGATATACTGCCTTTCCTGTTTCAGGTAGAACTTCTCATCCATTCACAGAGACTTATCCAGCCCGTGTTTTGCTAAAGACATCAAGGAATGTCTTCTGAAAGGAGACCAGTGACATTTCCATGTTCCAGTAAGGGAAACTGAGGCACCAATCAATGAAGTGATGGATTCAAGGCCACCTGAAGACCAAGTGCAACTTGAACATTAGGTGCACATACTCTTCCCAGCATGCCCCCCCACCATAGCCTCATGTCGAAAACTGCAGCTGGGAGAGAGGGACAGGGAGCTGAGCTTGTCAGAGGTGCTCCTGCAGAAAGGGAGAGGCAGCTTGCCTCGGGGGTCAGTACAGAAAATACCCTTGCAATGAGCAGTAGGTGCTGTTGCACAGGCATGTCAGGGAAATGTCCATCCCTGTCAGATACATTGGAGAAATTGTTTTGGAATGGTTCACTGGCGCGAGCATACATCCTCCAAATAATGTCAGGAGCAGAGGAACTGTAGTGATATGAAGGGGATGTACCAGTTTTTTGCATTGGAGAGTAGGGTGATGGATTAGGAAGGAACATTTACTTCTCCATTCCTCCCCAAATCTCTTTTAAAAAACCCTGGAGATGAGGATGCTTTCCCAGCCAAGGGTGGTCTTTGTGACCATACTAAGGCAAGGCAGAGTTATACTGCCATTGTGAGGTCACGAAAAATTGCTGTTCCCTATGGAGTTCCCCCAGCTCTGGCAGACATCAGAAAGTGGATGGAAGATGCTGAGTGGGAGATGGGACCTCCGGATTATATGGAGCTTGAAAAACCAGATGAATCCTGGAGACCTGGGGAAATTTCGGACTCCTTTCCCGACTGCTCAGGAGGGATCAAGGCATGCTGTGGATGTGAGTGAGGGGAAGGGCTGCACAGCTGCTCAGAAGTCCAGGCTTGGGCACACCAGCACCCTTCCTGTGATGGGACAATACGGCTGGAGGAAGGAGCACTGTTTAGAGGCTGCAGCCCCCAGCCTCCCTCCTACAAACTCTCCCTCACGCACAAACACACAGCCCTTGTTGGTGGAGTGATGCTGCAGCCGCCATGAGAGATCCAGGCAAATCCCATGATAGGGGTGTGGAAAGAAAAAGCAGCCCAGGAATGAAAAGAGCCCCCCACTCTGTGCTGGTTATTTTCAAAGGATGGCATTGCTATTTTCCCAGGCAACAGCAGGCTAGGAGGCAACTTGGGTGGGCAGGTGATCAGGGTGAAGCGGAGAGCTACCATCCCCAGCCAAGATGGGGATGCTGTTTACAATAAACAGAAAGCTGTAAGAGATGGGAGGGTCTGTGAGAGCGAGCTGGAGAGATCTCCATGGAGACACTTAACCTGCTCCAATGGGTGCCTTCGGAGACTGGCACTGACCAAGTCCCTAGGAACAAAGGCACCTGGCATGAGCACAGCAGGAACCCTGCCACACGTGCCGTCTGCAGCAAGGTGGAGATTTCCAGACCTGTTATCCAGCATAGAAGAAAAATGGCATTGAAATGACATTAAGGTTGGGACCCAAGCCATAGAAAGCCAAGAAATTCAAAAAGTGACAGCCAGCTGTTTGCTTTCAGTGAGGGGCCCAAAGCCCTGGGAGGAGGGGGAGTGGGCAGAGGAGAGGGAGGGCAGGGAGAGGATGCTGCCTTTGCTGGGCTGATAGTGTGGTGACTTGCTTTGTCTCTCAGGGTGGCAACAAGTATCCTCTATTATTATTTTGGAGCAATTATTACGGAATGCTCTGCATTTGTTATTATTCTCTTGTGATTTTGGAGCAATACTTGACAGTGTGAGAGAGGTAAGAATTGAGGAAGAGAATTTCCTGGAGGATAAAGGACTAGATGGTAATTTTGTGATTCACCCCCAGGAGCGCACAACACCTGTTTGTCTGCCTGGGGATATGGCTGGTTTCACTGCCTGTTCCCTGCCTGTTCCAGCCCCTTAGGAAGGCCTGGACTAATATCTGCGGCTGAGCTCTGACTACTCCATTTTATGACACTGAACTCAAAATTCCTCCCTTTCCATTTCCAGCCCTGGGGAAAGTGAGGATGTGTGTCCTGGTGTACATTGCTGCTGCTCACAGTTTGGGTACACCTTCTGTCACTATGATGCCTGCCCTCCCGGTGGCCATGGTGCTCTGTGAGGGAGAAAGGGGTCTGAGGGTGTTGCTGCTCACTTTCGGGTCTCAGAGGGTGCCTGCATAGTGAGAAGACCAGACTTGTGACCCCAAGCTTACTCACAGCCAGCATGCTGCAGGCACACCCTTCAGTCTTGGATTCAGATATTCCCCTCATTTCTCCCGAGGAAACTGGGAGAAATGCCACCAGCTACTCCTCTGCAAGTGCTCTTCCAAATGGAAAGCAAGATTTGTGGCATTAGAAGCAGGCAAGATATGGAGCAGCTGTACTTGGCAAGCTGCGGCACATCCCCGGCAGGCATGCACCTGAGCTGTGCTGCACGAGCACTTGCAACTGTCCTGCTTGAAGGAGGAAGGCTGAGGATGCAAGGCTGCAGTTTCCAATTGAACTGGTGCAGGAGGGTGAAGGGAAACGGCAGTGAGGAACCAGCCCTTTTACCTTCTTTTCAGGAGATCCCACAGTGCGGAATACGATGGAGTGATGGTATGGTCTGTGCTCCCATGCCAAGAGCTGTGTCACGCAGAGATGGAAACCACCGAATCCACCTAGCATAAACAAAGGAAATGGGGAAGTGACTTACTGTAAAATTAATAAAAAAGTGATCCATCCCGGAAGGGAAATGCACAGACCACACTTTGGGGTTTGGGAAGGATCAGCAAGATAGGAGGGGGAGTAGGCCAGAGAGAAAGGTTTTGTCTGCAGCCTTGAGTTCAGCTTTTCCAGTGCTGCCATGCTCTGGGGTCTCTTGGGAACAGTACAGCAAGCCCAGGAGGACAGCCCTCAAGGAAGGTGGCATTGGTTCACACACTGAAGGTGTCAGTGGGCTCTGCCTCTGTAGGTGGAGGGAAGAAGGACACATTTCTTCCCTGTCAAGATAAGTTTTTTAACCATTTCAGTGATTATTGGTATCCATAAAAGGGAGCCCCAGGGACGCTCCTGGCCCTCATCAAGGGAAAACTGCTGGCCCTCGTCAGTGGACACTGCTAGTGGAGAAACCACCTCTGTGGTGTCAGTCCTTGCTTGCCTTCCTCCTGGGCACACGGTGCAGGGGAGCTGGTTTGGGAGCACATCCTTGTCACGTGGGTATGTGAGAGCCAAGGGAGCAGCTGGCTGGCTGCTGAAATGGGATGACCAGAGCAGGAGTCATTTCCCTTTTCCCACATTCCCTGAAGGAAACAGTGTGGTGTCAGCAGGTTGTGTGAAGTTGAGCAGTCACATCTGAAGTGTTCATCTGCTGTGGCATGTCTAAACCTCTGCAGCCTTGTGCCTGGCCCCTCACACTGTCTGTGGCCTACAGGGGTGTGAAGAAAAGCAAAATGCATGGAGGAAAAAGAAGTGAAACCATAGAATTAAAAATTAAGAAGAGTTAATTCATTTAAATGTACCTAAGGTAGAAAAAGATCAGGGATGAATTGGGAACAATAATCAGACCAGCCATTTATGACACTTTTGTGCTTTTACCAGGAGATTCTGGCTCTTCAGTATCATTTTCTTTGCATTTCTCTGCCTTTTGTCATCCAAATCCCACCCCTCGGAGCACCCCTCATCAGCCCTCTTGCCACAGTTTCTTGCCACAGAGAAACTTGCAGGCCAAGATAACACACACACAGAGACACACGAACACACCCAAACCCAGGTCCTTTCATTGCTTTGGTGATGCTGTGGCTAGAGGACAATCAGACTTCACCCTTCAAGGCATCCTCTGGACAGAAGAGAATTGTTTCCCCAAACTATCCATCACACAGCACCAAAGTTCATGAAGTACTTCTGGGGAGAGTTTTCAAGGTCTGTCAGAGAAGGGACACCAATGCCAGCAGATCGATGGTCTGAACAGAAGCAGCAGTGGGAGCTGCCCTCAGGACTAGGATGGCTTTTGGAGGGCCTTAGTCCTGACAGCCACGTTATGTAGCCCAGATGTCCCCTGACTTTCAAATGTTATCTTTGAGATCTCCAACACATCTTCATTCTTACCCCCATGACTGTCCTCTAGGCTCTTCCCCTTCGGGCTATTAGGAAGAAAAGCTCCACAGGGGGGACAGAGAGGGATGAAAGAATGGCCACATTTGAATGGATAGACTATTTAGATCCAAAACAAGAGCAGCAGGCCACTGCTGGGGGTGGAGGATGCACTGCTGTGACTCAGGACATGCAATCATCAATTACCTGAATTACTAATTTGCATTTCCACATGAAGAGTCACTTTTCTGAGCTCTGGCATTGCATATAATCGCTAAAAGCTACAAAGTTATGTAAACTAAATGATTAATAGACCGAAGATTTTTGACATAATTTTCAACACGATGTTTCTTTAATGAAGCAATGCCAGATACTAACACAGGGACAACTTCTTCTGAAAATACTGGATAAATGCCTGCTCTTACTGGTTTTCCACACAGCTGGAAAAAATTCCTTGAGTGGAAAAGTCCCTGGGCAGACAGTGTACATCAGAAAAGATCCTCTGTGGATGCTGTATGAGCATGCACATCTTTGGAGCCTTTTCCAGAAGCGGGATTGACCTGGGGAAGGTGCATTTATGAGGGACCTGGCTCTGCAGTGGTTGTCTAGAAGTCTTCCTCAAATGGTGGGGCAGAGCTGGGCTGGTGTTTGCTGCTTGCAAGCGGCCAGGGATTGTGTCCACAGACAATCTTCCACAGAAGGCACACCTTCTCTTGAAGGACATCTCCTTTGGTGCTTTAGAGGCAACCTTCCAGAAGGCCTCCTGGCAGCTGTGTGGGATCACCCGTGCTGGGACTTAGCTCTCCAGCAGGCTTGGCCCTGCTGGCTGTCCCACATCTGCGTGAGCAGGTGGCATCACAGTTGTGTGCTTGCTGTCTGCCTCACCGCGGGGTCAGCAGGTCCTGGGGTCACCGTGCCTGCTCCAAGCTGTGGGGCAGCTGGGCACTGGGACAGATGTGCACTGAGGGACTGGGAGACAATGGGATCTGCCATGCCTCTGCCTTGGGTAACAAGGGAGATGCAGTGAATCATGAGTCTGGATCTCAGTTGTGTCCTGCCTTAGGAGATGTTCGCTGGGCTGCCCATGTTCAAGCAGTAAAGAACTGCTCCCACCAGGTAGAATGATTCACACAGAACCCCATTTTTTTTCCCTTTAATTTTCACCCTCTTCTTTATTTTCAGAGACCCCACAGTACTAGAAATAGTTTTGTTGAAGCATTTGGGCAGCTCTCTGATCCAGAGGCTGGAACAAAAATCTGCTTTACTAGTTCAAAATAAAACCATTGCTACTGAGGCACAAGGGAATAGATGGGAGAGGCTATCTTTAGTAGTTTTAATGTATTGTAGTCTTGCAGTGGTTTTGTTCATTTAAATATAATTTGACACTAAATATAATGCCTTCACATGGTGTGGAAAAAAATGGATGCTAGGATTCTTTTTCAGAACAGAGAACCTTAGATTAATTGACCAAAAATTATTGCTTGCACATAATCCTTCATTTCCAGACCATAATATTTTCTATAAATATATGTAGGGCCCTGGGACAAATTGTAGTGGCTTCAGTCTAGCTCTTGTAATGAAGCTGAGGCAGTCTGTTGAGCAAATCAACTATTTCATCAGCCCGTATTTATATTACAAGGAACTACACTGTAGTATGACAAATTCACCATCTGGTCACTTACTGCTCTGCACATCTGTATTGTATTATTGGTTTAGACTGTGACGGTAGGAGCCATCCCTTTTTTATTTAGCAGATAGGTGTTTAGTCTAAGTCAGTTGTGAGGAGGCATCTTCAAATAGCAACTTAACTTCTCCACCTCCCACTAACACATTTTATCCTGGGGTGGAATGAATTATCCTTTGGAAATACCTCTCTTTCTCCCGCCATTTACTTTGGAAACTGCAAAGATGACTGGCCTAGACCAAATGACAAAGTGTTCAATGGGCTTGGGCTGCACTGACATTTCCTCTGGCTGTGCATGCAGTGAATATGAACATGTGAATACAGAATATGTCTGTTAATATCTGCAGAGAAAGATGCTTTAAATGCACCCAGCTGGGCTCAGACTGTCAAGACTGAAGGCCCATAGGTAACAACCTAAAGGCTTTATTTAGACATTAAATCAGTTACTAGTTGAGGAGGTTGTCTGAATAAGTGTTCTGGACCAAGGAGTCTGGATTTAGCCCCATTGTAGAGTCATTTCCTGGAAGTTTTTCTTTTGTTGTGTCTCTTATAACTCTGAATATCTCCTCAATTTTCTATATTTACTTTCTTTCCCTCCTTTTATGGAGTGCATTGTACAAGTCCCTAGCTATGACAATGTCCTTTTTTTTCAGGAAATGCTCTGAACATCACACCAGAGCAGTTGCTATTTAGTGGTGAGGTCATTTCAAGAGAAAGGTTTTGCAACATGTGCAAGGTTTGTTTTGCCTGGAGACAGACAACCAGGTTTGGGAACTCCAGCCAGACAGGACGCACAGAGAAATGCTGGTGAAACTTGTGCAGTACTGAAGTCTCCTCAGTATGAAGAGTGAGCAGAGACCTTCAAGAAGAATATGGATTCCATGCATTTCCCAGGGGCATGTGGTAAAGAAAAAACCAGAAAAGCACAGAGCACAGAGCACATGCAGCTTGTGGTCCATGGGTCATCATGGTTGTGTCCACCAGGAAACAATCATCTCACTAAAAAATACAACGATCAAGTTAAGTTTTCTTAAGATATCTGACTTTGATTCTCGCCTTCTGTCATTGGTGGCCATTTAAAAAACCAAAGTGACTTGGCAATACCCTTGTTCTTTAAAACTAGTAAAGGCAAGGATGTGTACACTGAGTCCATGAATATGGCTGCCAGGGATCGTGTCTTCTGCATTCAGAAAGGTCATCTGAAGCCACACTAACAGAGGCAATATGAGGCACACAAGCCTGGCCATAACATGGAGGCTGTTGAGTACATGAAGGGTTCCTGTCCTTCACAGGGCATTTGTGGGAAAGCTGCACTTGCCTGTTATCTCTGCTCCCCTCTGCGCATTCTGACAGCCCATGCTGGCTGCTCAGCCCTAGCTCTGTCAGGAGCAGGCAGGCTTTTGGACCTGTTCAAACAAGGCATTAAATTACACAGGCCATTCAAAATGGAGAACTTGCTGTGGTGGTGACTTGTACCCAGCCCGCAATTTCCGTGAAAGGAAGGTTCTGGTTTTATTAAACTCGTGCTTGTCCTGCAAAGGCACCATGCAAGAGTTATCAGCCTGCCAGGCTGAGTGGAGATCCTGAATAAAAATAGGGTTTTTCCAGCCACGAACACGACAGACACATGGGTGGATCAAACACATACATCAAGCCTCGACTGAATGGTGCAAACTAGATTGAATGAGCCCTGCTAGAGAGTAAGACATTACTAACTGAGGCATGCAGAACCTTTTCTTCCTTGTTTCAGCAGCCTCAAACACTACATCTGCAGTTCTGCATACTCATCAAAATTTGGCCCATAGTCTTTATCTGAGCCCATCTACCTGAACTTGCAGTTCTTACACGCAGAATCTGGATTCCCACCCAAGGAAGGCCACCCCGTGAGCCACCTCAAGGGCTGTGGCCATGTAGGGTAGGACAGAGCTGCCAGCAGTACCTAATACAGAGATTTGACCAGCAGAACCCATCACTTCCAAGTTACAGATTATGATGAATCTAAACAATGAAACAGCCAGCTTCTGATGCAGCTAAATACAAACCAAACCAGTGCAATTCAGAGAAATCTAGTGGTTAAGGTACAGCCTTTTTTTTCTCTCGGTTTTTTATCTGGATCAGAGAACTGAGATGAAATGTCACATCTCTATGAAAAACTGTGCCTTCCTCTTCACTTCCAGCAACAGCAAAGCAAACAATGCTTCACATTTGTTGCCAAATCCTATTGTAGGGTCATTTATTCTTTTCTCTGTGAAGGCACTGGCCTTCTCTGCACTTCCACAGCACAAGCTCACTCTGATACCAAAGGCACCAGTGCTGCTGCAGGCTCTCCACCAGCAGTTCTGCACCCTGACATCTCATTTCTTATGAGGAAGGCTCAAAGTGATGATGCAATAAAAATGCAGCAGTCTGACTCAGGGAGCTTAGGGTGTCTCGAATGCAGGTTTTCATGCAGTGGTGTACAGTGCTGCAGAAAAGCCAAGTACAGACACTGCCTTGGTGCATCACCACTGAGAACTCTTGGTGTGGATGTGGGTGACTGGTCAATGCCTCACACAAGAACAGGGTTTTTTTCGGTTAATTTTTCCCGTATCTCACTTAGTGAATCCAGTTAAGACTTGAAACATTTCCATCAACAGCCATCTCAGAAAATTTATGCCTCCCCACACAGGCCAAGGAAGTTTATAGCTTGCTCTGAAAAAAGTTCGTGAGAATAGACAAAAATTCTGCATTTGTCACAGACAGTTCACAAACAAAAAAATTGATTTTTATGCATCTTTGGGGTGAAGTGAGATTCCCGCTCAGCCTGAGCAGTACCATAGCCAGCCCCTGCAGTGTTCTTTAAACAGCTCTCTGAAATTCCCAGAGTCACTGTCTGAAACCAGCACTTCAGTGTGTGACCTTTGCGGGTTACGGTAGTGTTAGGCACTGGGCCACTCTGATGCAAGTTCCGCGAAACCTCAGCCCATTTCTAAATTTCTGTATTGATATATTTCCTGGTTCCAGTGGTGCATAAAAGAAACAAACTCCAAAAAGCCCCACTCTGGATTTTCCCTTGCTCTTTTGTGAATCTTAAATCCATCATGTTATTTGTTAGTATTGCCCATGCTCTCACACACATTCTGTTGGGTGTCCAGGAAGAGCTGCCCACCTTCCAGTTGCTGCTTTACTCAAAGCCCAGAATGGAGTAGCTGAAGACACACTTCAGCCTGTTTCCTTTGCCTGGGTTCCATCTCAGTGACATATTTCTTCTTTCTTTTCTCATTGTCTGTACATGGCAGGAAGTGATCACATTACATTTTGTCCCAATTCACCTGGGACAGCACCTGCGGCGCTTCTTCTTCAGTTTTACATTGAAGAAGGACAGCTCTTATCCTTCTCCCTGCTCTGTGCCTTTGCAGGTGCATTGCATATTTCTGCCTGCAAAAACATCCCTGATGCCAATGAGCTCACTCAAAGGAAGACTCCTCTTTGCAAGGGAATCCTTTGGGAACGTAATCTCTACGTAAGCATCCGCTCCTTCAGCAAGTAACTGATACCATCTTTGTGTCCTGATGACTCTGAGTACCCAGGTTAGCCCTGGTAAACATGAGTAGCCAGCACAAATAGTGACCAGCTGGGTACCTAAACAGCCCAAAGTGTGAAAGAGCACAAATCCTGCAGTTCTGCTGTGCTGCCCACTCATATGGGTGTTAATCTAATTCAGCCACTAATGTGTCTCATGCATTAGTGCCACATCTTTTGCCTTATCTCGTTCTTCCTTTGCATCTCCATGTCCTTCTCCATAACTTCAAGTCTCAGCTCTCTTGTGGTGCATCTTGTTCTGTGGTGCCCCTAGCAGAAGGGGTTCAAAAAGGTCCTCCATGGCAGATGTGAAGTCAGGTGTGATGAATGAGGACCCTGATCACTACGTCCTTACCTGCTTGGCGCTAATGACTCCTGAGCCAAAATAGGTGGATAAAGAAGCTGGAAAAGCCCATCCTGAAGCCCAGGGAAGGTTAATGCATCTGGCTGGCAAAGGAATACAGGAAGAGCCACAACAGGGACATATTTGTGCACAGGGGACAGACAGGGATGGAAGTGCTGGGAGAGGCCATGCTGGGGCTGAGGCCAGTATGCCTTTGTTGCCACCTCACCCTCCCTACAATGTCAGATCTTGCCACAGCTTTCGATACCACTAGTGTTTAATGACTTGAGTTCTCTGCAAATGAGAAGATGGGGAATGGGAAAGCAAACAAATCCTTTCTTCACCCTTTGCACCTCTCTTTGATCTCTTTCCTCACCCTTCTGTTGAGCCTCACCTTTTCCTGCAGGAGTATCTCAGCATGGGTAGTGAGAGTCTTTGCCTCACTTGGGCTGCAGTGGTGTGTGGGATGTCCAGCTGGCTTCCTCTGGGCACTGGCTCATTGCAGCTCAGTGACACATGGGAGAAAATATCCCGGGGAGGCCACACGGGGTGGCAGAGGGGAGCGCTTAAACAGTGCAAAAGAAAGATGTTGTTTGCACATGGTGGTGCCTCTGTGAGCACCAAGGGTGGCTTGTCCTTTCCTGTCTGCCAAGCTCCCTGTGGGACACAGCAGAGCTGAAGAGCTGTTCACTTTAGCTATTTTGGGAGCAAATAGCAAAATAGTGAAGAGCAAAAAAAGCTATTTAAGGTTTGCAGAAGTTTCTATGTTTTCTAACTCTCCTCTTCAGAAAAAAAAAAACCGTATGAAAACCTTCTCAATGTCTATGCCTTTGTAAAAAAATTGCCTTTGACTAGTGTCCAAACAGCAACCCACAAAGAGAACAGCTCAATGTTAGTGAGTGAGTGCAAAGGGCCAGGATTGCTGCTGAATGCATGATTTGTGGTTATTACTCAAGCCCGCTTATATTGTCTCTCAGTTTACCAGATGTCTTTGCTTCTTAATTTTCCACAGACAAAACTGGACAACAAAGATTAAAAATCCTGGATCCCTCTTTTCAGCTGTGAAAAGCTTCCTTCTTGGGCTCACATTTTGTCCAGGGAGAGCGCTCAGATCCCTCCCTGTCCAAGGCAGTGGCAGGGCACCATCTCATTGCTGGCCTGGAGGCGCGTGGATCCTCCTGCTTTGCCTTGGACTTGTCCCACCGGACATCAGCCAAATGCTGGAGCGGGCCTGTTTGGTGCAGCGGGGCAGGCTCTCTCCACATGAACCTAAGCTGGGGTAGGAACGGAGCTGGAATTTTTCCCGGAGTTTTCTCAGCCTTCTACTGAGCCCTAATTGGTGCCAAAAGGCATCGATGCTTTGGAGATACAGTTGTGGGCAACTACTTGTGCATTTCTTTGTAAGTACTTTCTCTCAAAATGTCTGATATTTGCTACTGAAGTTGTCTGTTTGTGGCGCTCGGCTGTTTGCACCGCGTGGCATTGTTTCTGTTTCCTAACTGGAGAAACAGGCCAGCCTTTTGATCAGGACTTCCCAGGTTTCAAACCTAGAAACTGGTTTCCATGGAGCTTTACATCCACAGTTTCAGTGCTGGGAAGGTGCTCGATAGCAGGACTCTGCCATAGTATTCTTTCCAAACTTTGAAGGGGCTCAATGCCAAATCAAACCAAAAATCCTTCCTATTTTTTGCATCCTTTTCCAGTTAGAAAAGGTGAGGTTTGCTATGATCTATGGATTTTGCAGTGTGATTCCCCTAGAGCAGACAGGGAGTCTCTCCCCACCCCAGTTTTCCCAACTGCCAGTTCTTCACCCCTGTCTCTGCCATTCCCTTCTCCTGCCAAAAATGCCTGTGATACGAGTCTCTCCCTTTCCCTCTCATTACACCAGCCAGCCTTCCCACCCTGAAAGGTCAGGAGCTCTGAAGGCAGGTGCTTGGAGAGAGCACAGCGGCGCAGGGCTGTGACGGACAGGAAGCCTTTTACTCTAATTAGTCTTTGCAGAAGTTTGGCATTTCTCCGTGGAGCTGTTTCCCCACTGATGAGGAGCACGTATCCAGCTCTTCCTTCTCACCTCGCACGTCCGAGCCTCCCGCCGTCTCCCGCTGGGCTGCAGGGATTCAGTCGTGGATCACGTTGCTTGGAGGAAGCAGGCAGGGGATATGTGAGGAGATAAACACTATTTTCTGATGCTGGGAGGGATTTCTTTCAACTCGGCCACGTTCACAACCTGAACCTGGATCACTTTTCATACTCGCTCCCACTCGACTCCTCCCTCCCGGCCCAGACTCGCCAGGCTTTTGTCTTTTAATCAGTACAACTCCTTCCAGGGCTTCCTGGGGGCTCTTTGGCCGCTGGGTTATGAACACCCATGAGTTCATTGTTTAAATTAAGTTCTTCTATATGGAAACACCACTGGTTTCCCATATGGTCTTGGCAAAGTCACCATCCGCTCCCCACCTAAATTAAATTTCACTAATTGAATTAGTTACCATTTTATCAGCTGCTGCTTTGCAGTAGTTTGTGAACCCCCAGGGGTTCAGGCCACGCGCAGTCAAGAGCTTCCCCACCTCACTCTCTCATTTATCATCGTGACAATGCACAGCGCTGGGAGAAGCAGGGGGGTGGAGAGGACTGTGCCCTTCCCAAGCATCCCAGCCATCTCCGAGCATCCTAATGACTGACCTCTGTGAGTGAAGCAGCCCTGCGCTGACCCCAGACTGCTGAAAGGAAGCATTCTCTCCTTTGTAGAAATCCCCCTGCGATGGTGGCGCGGGCCAGGCTGAATGCAGGAGTGTCAGAAGGGAAGCCCGGCACGCAGGCAGTGGCGCCCTGGGACACTGCAGCTTCCATATGCCAGGGGACTGACAGCGACAGGCCTGGGCTCTGGGGACAATGCCATCGCGCTGTCCCGCGGGCGAGAAAGGGAGAAGGGACACGTGGAAAGGGACAGCCTGAAGTGGGTCTGCCAGCGTCTGGCAGTGGAGCGTGGAGTGTGAAGCGTGTCACCTGCTGCAGCCCCCGCCCTCCTCAGCAGGCACCAGAGGCTCGGCTATTGTTGTATCTCAGCAGGATGCTGGGGACGCAGTGACAGAGTGCGGCAGTGGGCGCCCAGCACTGCCACAGGTGCTTCTGGCTGCTGGACTGCATCCACTGCTGGGGGCTGTGGCTGTCTGCAGGTGCTGATGGCCATTTGGAAAAGTATTGGCTCTCATGTTACAGCTTGGCGGGGCTAGGGAATTCTAAGAGGCACAGAAGCATCACCACCCCATGCTTCCTGACCCCCTGTCACTGCACTATCATCTCCTCTCTGAGGGGGAGGAGAGGGATGCATAGAAGCAGCAGACAGGCTGGGAATGTAACCCTGTGGACTCAAACCTCCAGGAAATGCTTTCTAGGAACACATCAGCGCTGCATAATGCTTAGTGGTGTGGGAATGCCTCTGTGATAGAAACCAGGGATGGTAAGCCCAGCAGGGATATGCAGGCTCAGCAAGCTGAGCTTAGCAACCACACCAGTTTGCATTTAGACCCCTTGCTGAAGGCAGACACCTTCACTTCACTCAGATGCTGCCAGACCTGAGTTTGCTTTGCAGATAAGGCAGAGACCCATGGGTAGTGACAATCAGGTTCGGTATTTGCAGGATGCACCTGAATAAGAGCCATCAGCGTCTACAGCCAAGCTCCACCACTTCCAAGATAATGTGTCAAAGCGTGACTTGGTTTTCCTCTGTGGACCTGTGATGCAGAAGAACCTTAGATGTCCCTGGACAGAGGGAAACCAAACCCGAGAATGAAGCTGCTACTGCAGTTTGGAGCAGGGACAGCACGCTTCTGCCCACAGCCACCCACACACTCTTTGCCTTTCTGAGGCATGTACTTGAAAACAAAACAAACAAACAAAAATCTGGTAAAAAAGGATGAAAGCTGAATGTGCATTTTACTGAAGTCTGAACATACCACAGGTCGTTGATAAAATGCCAACTTGTTTCAGAAACCTCACAATGGTGTTCGAATATCTAAGAAAAAGCAGTCCCAGGTGTACTTGCTAGTCTTTTATGATCAGCAATGGGTTCATACTTAAATTTATAACTGGTCACTGATTTATAGTCCCCGACCAATTTTAACTTTTCCTCATAAGTCATCAAAAAATAGAGGTCACAGAAACAAATGAGTCAGAAAGTGTTCAGAACAGATTTCTCGGACAGTGAGTGGGATTTATTCAAGACGATTACTGGTTTCACCTTTCTGATTCATGTTGCAGGTTTTCACCTGGTTTTCTGTTAAGTCATATCTTTTGGCTTCCATTTTTACCTCTGCAAACAGACTTTAACAAAGATCAGTATCAATTTTCAAATCAGACCATGTCTGCATTAGTGAGGTTATGAAATAATGAACATAAGCTGTGAAAATGTGTGCAAAGTCCAGCACCCCTCAAAGTATTACAAAAGCAGTTAGAGCTGAAACCTCAGCATGGCTCAAAGGTTTGGGTCTACACCAGTGGTGGTGATAGCGATATGGAAGTGTCCAAGCTGGTGAGTGATTTGGAGCAGCAGCTGCAGCACCAGCATGAAGAAGAGGGGAGCAGGAAGACGGGGTGGAGGGAACAGGCACCTGGGGAGGGACACCTGGCTGTGCGGTGTTGAGCAGGGGTGGTTGGGACAAGAAGCACTAAGGGGAGAAGGTGTGGGATGTGTACTCTGGGTGGCACTGGGGTGTTTAACCAGCCTGCCTCACATGACACCGTTGTGAGCCACGGATGGAGACGGCCTGTGGGTCCACCACCTCTGCACCTTCTGATGCAACAGGTTTAAATGTGGCTGAATTTGGGTGCAATCTCTGGACACACCAGATGCATTGTTACAGGCCTGTACTGCACCTCCACTCTCTCCCTGTCCACGCAGAGCTCATGTTGAGCAATCCCCAAAATGTTTACCTTGCTTTTGGAAGACAGTGGAAATTTACTCCAGAGCTTTACCTCATCACTTCTGGGACATTCGCAGGCAGCAGTGTTTCTAGCAACGTTTCCGTTCTTCCTCTGTCTGGCTCCTCCTGTACCAGAGGCATCTGGCTTTGCAGCAGTACTATTTTTCCCCCAATCTCCTTTGAACCCATTGCCTCCAGTACTTCTGTGAACACTTCACTCACATATTCTTCTGAATTTGCATCAGCCAAAACATTAGTCATTGAAACCTCCTCTCCTCCACACTTAAAAACTCTCCTTTCCTTAGATGAGCCCTGAGGAGCCAAGGGCTCTGCATGGGATCACGTTCCCTCTCCATGTGGGGAACCTCCAGGAAGGAGGACAGATTTGCCAGCACCCATCTGCTAGCTCCATCTAGTGAAAAGACTACCACGGCACCCATCAGCTTGGGGATACAGGGCCAGCTCTCCAGACTTCCCTGGGCCTCTGGCAGGATCGCCTTGGCTTCTTCAAATCCCCAGGTGGATTGCACTGGGGAACGTGAAGGTGGCTGGAATCCTGTGGGCAGAGAGACACTGGGGCTGTGGTACAAGGTGGAGGGGTGTGAGAGCAGGACAAGGCACGGTGTGGTGGCTCCATGGGTTCCCTGGTTTTCTCTCTGAGTGAGGAGTGAGCTGGAGCATCTCCTGCTGGTCTGGGGGCCGGAGTGCTCCTTCTCCCAGGACGGTGAATTTACAGTGTGGAGGCAGAGTGAATCTGGTCTTTACACACACCTGTTTTGGACTGTCAGTGTCTCCATGCTTCTTGGCACCACGATTATGTGACTACCAGCACCATCCACTGCCTGTCAGACATAGATGCCAGCACTAAGAACTTCATCCTTCCCCTGGACTGGCTGTTGAGGACAGAGAGATGAATGCAGTGAACCTAAGTTTGCATCATTCTGCAAGAGAAAAATTGCAATTTAGCGTGAGTCTCTATGTCTGCACAGGTTGAACAGTGTCCCGGTCCTTTTTACAGCAGGCACAACACAGACCACCTCTGCACAGTTGCATCATTCCTTGGGGGAAAGAGGTGCTTTGTGCTGTCCAGAGATGGATGACACAGTCTTTCCTTTTCTGCTACTGGCATTCATGGTTCACCTTTTGGCAAGCCATGCCCCACTCAATTACCTGTTTCTCCAAGCCTGTTAGGAGGATGGCTTAGCTTTGTCTGTTCCCTAGGCTGCTGAACCCTTTTGCTGCAACCAGGTTGTTTTTCCAAACTCCAGCTGAAGTGCATGTGTTTTAAGGTGATCTAATAGATGGTAGTAATTTTAAATTCTACAATAGCATGACAAATCTGAGGTTAAGATTTGAGACTGGGACTCCTAGCATGTTCTTGACTGCTGCTGTTGGACAAGATTAGTGGAAGTAGGGATTCATCTGGTATTTCCTTTTTTCCCTCTATAACTCTTCACTTTAGGCAATGGATTCCTTCAGTGACCGAGATTGAAGTTATTTTTATGGTCTTCATTTCTGCCACCTCACTGCCTATTGAATTCATCAATTTCATGGGAATGACACCCTGAAACACGGTAATCTGGGAAAGAAATGGAAATAATTACAGATTAATTTCTGGGTATGATGACTCAATGTGGCAATTTGGCAAAAAAAATAAAAAGGCCTGTACTGTTCTCATGCTGTGCAAAAGGGAGAATCAGGGTGCATCAGGAGGTCACTGAGAGAATGCACTTCTCTGGTGGGAACCACAATGGCTTATTGGGTCTGGCTCTGCTAGCCACGCTTGGAGACATTGAAGGAGGCTGAAAAATGACAGATGTGCCAGATAAGATCTAGAAGAATTAAAAAATTGCAATATGAAAAGCCCTTTCTTCAGTTTAACAACTACTATCCTCCTTGAAGAAGGTTGAAAGTGATTTTGGTTTTGCCTATAAAAATCTAGATCAAAAAGAACTATCTGATATAATTGAATTCTTTTTCATTTAGTCAGTGATACTGATACACTCAGCTGGCTGGAGGTTTAGGAATCTAAATCTGGAATAAGGTTACATTTTTAAGAATAAACATAACAATCCACTTCATTTGAGCAATCTGGGGAACTGCAGTGTTATTCATAGATTACATTCCTCTCTGCAATAGAAAAAGGATCATTAATCATTCTTGGGTTTTTTTTTTTTAAGAGCAACATTGTAGTAATTCCTATCTCCCTTCCAGGCAAAAGCAAATGATTTACGTAAGTTTTGAAAATCAGTCTGTGCTTTGTGTTCCAGCTAGAGAATGAGACTCTGTGATTCACAAAGTTCCTCGTGTTTCTCTAAATTTTGTTTCATTCCCTCTCGAACAAAAGTATTGGGTTGAACCTTTCAGCAGTCTGCAGGTTAAACAGCGAAGGATATTTTTCACCTTCAGGCCATTTTGTGGTTTAGCAAAGATGAAGCCTTGCGCAAAGCTGACCTGTGGCAGCTCCTCTCTCCCATTCCCTCTCCTTGGAGCACATACTCAGCACCATATCACGAGATAAAAGAAAAGAATGGCAAAAAGTCAATTTTGTCTAACCAAATTAGGTCTTCCACTAGAAGGAGAAAAACTGTGGTCTTATGTCCTGTTTCTGTGTTGCTCAGGCTCTTCAAACTTGAAACTTCATTTTTCACTGTAGCTCTCTGTTTGTCACCCTGCAGTGTCTCTCCTGCCTGGCTGTCCAATAGAGATTTAAGGAAATGTGGCACGTACCCTCCCAGTAAGAAAAGCGTTGCAAGAATGGGAAGATTCCAGGAATAGCAAGTATGGTATTACTCAATAAACATTAAGTAACAAACACCCCCTCAAGCCATAGATGAGAAAAAGCATTCATTGACCTTTTTGGTACAAAATATTAAGAAAAGTGTGTATGATTTGAAGACGTTTGATGTTCCTCTCCAGTGCGAATGCTGGATTTATTTACCGGAATGTCTAAGGCTCAAACTGGAATGAGGGGAAACGAGAGAGGGGTTTTCCTCTGCACACACTATAAAGCAGAGAAGTCAAGTGTCTTTGCATTGTGCAACACACGATTTCTGTAACTTAATCAAAATGTGTGTGCGGGGTAGCGGGTGGGGGGGAGAGTTAGATGGAGTTGATAGGGCATTGCTTAGAGAAATTCCAGTTCCTGAAGCTCTTAACAAAAGAATTCACCATGAGGAGGGGGAAGTGTTGGCAACGAAGGCCTTTTTTTCTCAAGAACTCCCATTTGGAACATATTAAGCTCTTGCAACATGGGATGGATAAACACTGTATTAATGATTAGATGGAGACCAAGAGCTGAATTTGTTTGCGTTTGATAAAGCAGTTGTTCTATTGACCATATGTCTTTACTCTTGGGAAGAAATAGCTCTCAGGAGACAGCACGTCTCCTTGTGAGAACTAACCGGACTCCGTGTAAAGGATGAACAGTCATTTGAACTGTGCCTGAAGCCACTGACATTTTACCTCTGTGCAAGTTTCACTTTCAGAAACCAGCTGCCAAGTTATCAGGCTGACAGATGATCATTTCAATCTGCTGGGTTTCCGGTGATACACATGACAAACATCACAGGACCATCATGAACTGGAATCCAATGCATTGAAAGCAAAAGGAAAAATAAACTATACACATTCATAAACAGGTAAATACAGAAGAGAAGCATTGCACCTGGGCTGATGTGAAGGCACACAGAAACACCCAGATTTGTCTTATGTAGAAATTCCAGTGCCTTCTTCTGAGTCTTTTTCCTAAATCTACCTTCTAATTTTTAAGCCACAGCTCTTAAGTTTTCAGGTGCTTTTTCTAGGTGCAAAATGTTGTTTGGAAGAACCACACCAAAATCTGAGCTGAACTTCCAGCTGGTTGCCTGGACAGGCAGTCCTGCTCCCATTTATCCTGGTTGGCTAAGGTGGGGAAGGGATCCCTCAAGAAAAATTGCTTTCCATGTAACCCAGATGAGCCCTGGGAAGGGCATAAACAAACGTGCTTCTCAAGATTTTGCACCTGGTGCTCTCCCACCAAAATTTTTAGGAATTCTTCCTCTACAACTGAAAAACAATGATTCACCTTTTAGATAAGAATAATAAATCAGCAGGTTTTGACCTGGAATTTCTCTAGGACTCGTCTGTGATCAGGACAAAGCCCAGCACTGGGATGACAGCATTAGATTTTTTTTTTTTTAATTTAACCCTCAGTTAAGTTTGTAATTTATTTTCTTTTCCAAAATGAACCATATGTTCTTTGCTGGTTTTCCCATTTTACTGAAGACATGTGGCTTCTTTGGAAAATCGGAATTTTGTCTACATGCTAAAGTTCACCCCAGGTATCATAAATAGTGACAAACTAATTCTGAGTAAAGAATCTAAAGTTCCTGAGTATTAAAAAATACTGCTTTTTCATAAAACGAAATACTTTATGAGTAGTGGTAACATCCCTAGATAATGCTCTGCCAGTGCAGAGAAAGGTTTTGTCTGTTGCTTCTCAGAGGGATTTTCTACCTCCCTGAATCAAAAAGGGAAAAGGTTTCAAGCAGCCTGAAGGACTGAAGAGGGCTCAGTTTTGAGTAATATCACTTTTCCACCCTTCAGTATAAGGGCAAGTCTTGTTCCTCCGCTGTTCAGGAATGGAAATGACTCAGTGTTAGACCACAGGACAAAGTCCATGAGAGTGAGTGAGACTGTTGGATTGAGAACAAATAGGACAGTGCTAAAAGAAATAGGGAGGAACCTCTACAGACACTCATGATTGCTCAGGAATCTCAGAGGTGCGGCTGGAAGAGATTATACATATGGCATGGTTGGGAAAGACGCAAAGTGGAGAGCAGAGACACTCATCCAATTGGAAGAAGGAGAGTAGCTGAGGGAGCTGCCAGGGTCACTATGACCAAGAACCTGCTTTTGAGCTGCTTGAGGAACAAGAACATTCCCAAGACATGACGCTTCCTAAAGGAGGCACTGCTTCAAGTGAGAGCAGAAATCGGGCATATCTCAAACAGGCACAGGAGAAGGACAATGGCCAGTAATTTATCCAGATTAGACATGTTTCCAGGGGAAACACAGGAGATGGAGGCAGATCACTTGGATAGGCACCCCAGTCAACCTGTGAAAAGAGTGGAAAACAGGAGTGTGGAGGAAATTTGGGTGTCTCCTAAGGACAAGACAGATGACTACATGTACAATGTAGATTTGCTGGGGCATCAAAACAGGATCCAGGCAGGAACAGTTTATAGAGTTTATACAGAACCACATTCAGACCTGAGAAGGGCGCAGTGATGAAGACCATATTTTAGACATGATGTCTGGGTGCTCTGGAGGTCTGTGGTTTTGGACCACTGGGCCTGGCAGTGCCCGCAGAGCATAGGGGCTGTTCTTCCGTGCTGCAGCTGGGAAAGGGGGTTACTTCAGCTGGATGTGCGTTACTGTTGTGCCACCATCTAGGGTCCACAGTATCAAAAGCAAGAGGAAGAACTTCCTATAGGAAGTTCTTCCTCTTGCTTTTGATACTGTGGACCCTACATTATTTCTATAGGAAGTTCTTCCTCTCTAATGGATGGTCTGCCTACTGCTTTCTACAGGAGACTGCAATTGTTTCACTGCAGTGACTGCTAAAAAAGGAAACAACTCCCTTATGGGAGCTGCTGCAAGATACTTGCAAGTGTGTCACATGCAATGACGAGGGCTAAGTGATGTCTTCTGGTGTTTTTACACCTCGTGTTGAGATGAAGAAGAGGGAGGGTGTTTTTACACTTTGGTTTGAAAGGGAGCTCATAGTTAGGTCAGTGTGCCGTACGGAAAAGCTCTCGCAAGGGTCAGTTGCCAGGTAGCACACATTGTTGGAAAAGTTTTCTATGGCTTGATTCCAGCTGAAGTTTGCAAGTGCAGGAGAGTAACATTATGTGGAGGCTTGTGCACAGCCACTAGTTAGCTCTTTAGCTAAAAACTGTGCTGCTAAACTCAGCTTGAAAGGACAGTTGGAGCATTTTAAGCAACACAGGGGCAGGCAAGGGACCGTAATCAGAACCCGGCAGCCTTTCTGTTTCCCTACTCTGGGCATTTATTTATAGTTCATTTATATCATCATTTTATATGTCTGTAGACCAACTCATTACAGAGGCATCTCAGAAATCCTCATTACTGACCACGGGTGGGAGATCGCATATATGAGAGATGGGGTGTAGAAAAAAAAGGTTGGAATCAGCCAAATTTGAGGGCCCCTGTAGCAACAGGAAGGATAACCTCTTCAAGCACATATCTGAGATGCAGTGAATAGTGAATGCAGATCTATGGAATCTCAGCTAGAAGATCCCCATAGTCCATTGCCGGGGATCCTTCTGCCTCCAAAGCAGGTCCCTCTGGATACTTTTCTAGGTTTTAGGCAAGCGCCAGCCTCCTCCTCAGCTATGAGTGTCCTGCACATATCCTGGCTCCTGACTGTGCCACTGCTCTCCAGAGCCGCTTGTGGGAGGTAGAAGCTGATGCAACTTCTGGGTCAGTAAAGAAGAGAACTTCCTCGGGGCTTGCAGGGTCCTATTGGAAAGTCATCGATCCTTTCTGTACGGTGCTTTCATTGATGCTCCTCAGGATCCTCCTTATACAAAGCTGTTGGGTTATGCGGGGAAGGCAAGGAGGGATTTGGAGAATTCTAGGTGTTGAGGGTGCATTACCATTTTGAACTTGGCTTACAACATTTTAACTTTCTGGCTTTGGCCAAAAGGCTGGAGAAAGTCGCAGTGAAATCGTTGAGTCCCGTTAGTGCAGTTGACATTTACACAGCAGACAACACTCTGTATTGTTTATGGGAAGTATTTTCAATTAGGTGATGGGGCAAAGGAGAGATTTTTCTAGCCTAGAATCTGGTGTTTGTTGCTCATTTCAATATTGTGTTCTCATGCAGCTAACTGGCTCCTCATCTTGTATATTCTTGCTTGTGATTTTTGCAATAAATGAACGGGATGGACAGGCAAAGTCAGGACATTCAGGGATCAAGCAGGGTTATCTGCTGGAGTCAGGTATTGTGCAGGCTTAGAGGAAAAATTGTTTTCATCCTGTACCGTGGGCATTGTGTTGCAGAGAGGGCTGATGGGTTTAAATGGGCAGACCAAGAGGTAGATGAATTTTACTCAGGCAGTTAATATGCTTGCATGCCTGGAGAATGCTACAAAGCTAATAGGCCAGCCAGATCCAAAAGAGAGGCTCATCTTTCTAACACCATATAGAATTATCTATTTGCAGTCTGACCCATAAATCAATTATAGACTTCCTGGTGTCCTTCCTCACTCTGCAAAGAAGTTTGAACTTAGGGCTGACACCTTTAGGGATTAAATATGTGGTTTAAGGCACTGAGCTGGGAAAGCAGGGCTTCCCCTTGTCAGGATGAAATAATGGAACTGAATAGATGGAGGCAAGTGTTTGTAGGAGAGCTAAGGAAATTGTGCTGAATTCACTATTAGCACAACTTCTATTGTGCTAATTATCTACTACTATTATTCCTGCACACTAACAGAGGTTCCTGTCCACATAATCTAGAAATGTTCAAACAGCTGCTGTGCCTGCTTTCCAGACTTGCCTGGAGTTGCATCCATCTTGACTTTGTCAGATAGGACACATTAACTTAAAACAGCTTCATCACCTTATTGCTCTTATGTTACAAACATGGTCATTATTATGTATGTTGTCAGGACTCTGGTTTTTACTGGGCTTACCTTCTCTGAGTGGAAGCACATGCAATATATTAAGGAAGAATAGAGCCCCATATAGAAAGGAGTTTGGAGAAGACATACCCCAAAGTTTCCCTGGTACAGTTCTCTCATCATGTCTTCAGGGTTCTCCAAGCAGAGTATAGAGAACAGGCTTTATTTCCCTTAGAAATACTGGTGAAGATTACAAGGAAGAAAACCAGGCACCTGGTGAGAAAACAATGGTCTGAATCCAAAAAGGATGAACCCCACCCCCTCTTTGCCAACAATTTCCCAGGTTGTTTTCTGCACGTAATTTGCTTTTCTGGAGACATTTAAAGACTACCAGATACAGATGACGGCTGCTTAGTGCGCTGGTTCGCAGCCTGGGAAAGCACTCTCCTAAAAACCCCAGGAGGGAGCCTTCTGAGCAGAGCATTGCCAGCTCTGGGCCCACAAGAGGAGGGTCTCTGTGGGGTACCGCACTTTCAGGCAGCCGCACTGCACCGCGGGCTGAGGGCAGGCAGCAGGCGCCTGGCACAGCGACTCCTCTTTCAGAGGCAGACCACGAGGAGAGCACACAGTAGATAAAGGCTGTCCCTGGGAAGGCTGGTGTATATCAGAGGAGTCTGTGAAATGCTTTTCCCTACTGTTCCTTTAATGTGGAGCCTGGCAGCCTCAGGATCCAGTGAAACATGGCCACGCTCCATAGACTGTAGACTTTCAAACTTTACTGGCCCTCATTAGATGATCCATCTACCCTTCATATTTTTGTTGAGAGCCTCATGGGTTTTAATGCAGTTGTTTGATGTTGCTAGCAACACAGCTGCTGTTTCCAAGTGTAGAGGGAAATTTTCCCTCAGCTGGTCTGATACTGGTTTTTCTCTGCTAAATAAGTGGACAAGCCAATGGTCACAGTGGATCAGGAGATAGGCTCTAATGTGGAAGTGGGACAGGCAGTGCCTGAATTACAATGGGGAATGGCTGGTGTCCCTCACAGCAGCTTCCTCACACAACTCTTTGCATCAGGGAAGCTGCTCCACAGCATCATTCTCAGCCTCCTTAGCACTAAGTCTTACAGCTGGAGGGATATTTACAGCAGTACACATCCACTTTACATTTGGTTTACATGGATTTAGCAAGTTCAGTAAAATAATTTAGTATTATCTGGCTTCAGGTAAAATGGATCAGTATTAAACTCACATATGTCACTCAGAAATACTGTTATAACATTAAGGTAATATCACCTGCTCTTCTACTATATGTCCCCTCTCACTGTGTGTGAAGGTATCACTTTGGCTGTAGATAAGAGTGTTGCTGTGCAATAGTCTCAACCATGTTTGTTTCTGGCTGACAAATAGCATCCCTTTTCTCTCCTTGGTTGCTCTGATCAAATAAATGTCTAACCAGATTTTCTTTCCTTAGTGCTGTTGCAAGCCACCCATGAGCCCGAAAACTAAAAAGCTTAAATCTGGATGGAGGGGTGGAGCACCTCTTGCAGCTTCAGCATGATGGAGTGGAGCTGGCAGCTCAGCTGAGAAGTTTGTCCAAGAGTGTCACAGCTGTGACAGCTTGTATAACCGCATTCATGGCCACAGATTAGGATCCAGGAAAGCAGTGGTATATTTGGGTGTTTAAGAAAAGACTGGACGAGGCACTTAGTGCCATGGCATCTAGTTGACAAGGTGGTGATCAGTTGAACGCTGGACTTGATGATCTCAGAGGTCTTTTCCAACCTAAATGATTCTGTGATATGAATGCTAACAGCTGTGGTGCTCCGGCTTCCCGGGGTTAGCCCTTCAGGGAAAATTTTGTGAGAGTGCCATTAGGGAGACATTCCCAGTTACTTCAGTCCTAATCTGACTGCCCAGGAGCTCATGACTCTCCTCAGCACAGGCAGATGCATATCAGGTTCCTAGGATGGCATGAAATCTTCATTGTGGAGTGCTGGGGACAGAGGTGTGTGAATCATTAGCATCAGGGCTAATCATCATCAGCCCCAGTCCTAATCTCTGTTGAGGACCTCAACAGTCTCTGAAAAATGGAGTTTACCTGGGGTGAAGAGCAGAGCCTCTTATGGCTATTTTTCTCAGTGAAATCCACAGAAAAGTGTAACGTGTGGATGTGTGGAAGGCTGGCAAGAGCTCTTATCTGCAGAGCAGCACACGGGGGTTCTGCTGAGGTGGATATATTGCTGTCAGTTCTCTTTGGCCGATACCGGCACCTCGGACATGGGGACTCTCTTTCGTGGTGCATTTATCTTTGAGTCCCTGACTGAGCTGCTGCAGAGACCTTTGTTGTCCTGTCCAATTCCTAACAATAACAATGTGTAAATAAATACCATTCCTGTAAATCAGCATTTAATTAGTTTAGTGGAAGGAGTTCAGTGAGATGTAGCCTAGAAACAAGATTTCACAGAGAGGTTTCTGTGGCTTCATGTCCTGACCACATCCGGCTCTGCAAGCAGGATGCTGAACCCATTGGGAAGACTGTGCCAGTCATTTGCTGAGGGCCAGCATCACCCAGAGGGTCCCAGCAGAGGGGTCCAGTCCCACCTGTGCAGTACAGGGACTGCTCATCTGCAGGCTGCTTGGTTGGAAACTCCCCAGACACGCACAGTGTTTTTCAAGTACACTTGAGAACCACACCAAGGGGTGCCAGAGGTCTCCTCGCCTTGTAGCTACAGGACTTGCGGTGGCTGATGCAAACACACTGACATCCATGCAGCAATGGCTGCCTGTGGCACCTTGGATTTCAGGGTGATACAGATGCAGATTACTGCAGATGTTAGTATCAGCATCCCACAATGCTTTGGCTGAGTCCTGCACTCACTCTGATCTCATTTCCCATTCTGGTCTGTTCTGGGTTTGCATTCACCTTGCCTCCATCCTGACAATGTGCAGGATTATGCCATGACACCATCTGTCTTTTCCTCATTTGTGATGAAGGTGGAGGGAACTGTCTCCCACACAGGAGATGATTTTTAAAATCAATGTGTTTATGTCCTGGGATGGATATGGAAATGGATACACCAGGTTTCATTGAAGAGGACTCTCTCATTCACACTGCTTCTGACCTCAAGAAAAAGGGCAAGAAAGAAAGTTGCTTGAACATGCAAAAGACTCAAATCTTTCTGTGAAGGACACATTGCAGTTCCTCCATTCATCACTGTTTATTTCCAGACAGTCCAAATTCTATGTGCCAATATGACTTGCCTTTTCCTGTGTTCCTCCCTTGTTCTCTAACACAAAGAAACAAGATGGAGTGCTCACTTTGAGAGTTATTTCCAAACTGTTGTATTTTCTTTTCAGAGGCTCTCAGCAGAAGCGGGGAATAGCCTTCTGTACGTGTCAGCACGAACTAGAACACTTCCTAGCTTGACCTGCTTCCAGCAGAGTAAACACAGATGCCTGAAATGTGAGTTAAAATTTGTACTGTGCACATATAAATAATCTTCTAGCTATGGTAGTAAAATAACACAGCTGTGCTCCTCTAGAACTAAAAGAGTCAGACTCTCATGAGTAGATACATTGATTTAAGTGGCTGCTTCTCTGGTCTTCTGTTTTCCTAAAAGCTTTTTTTTTTTTTACCATGGATTATCAATACAGTCAACACTTCTTGGTTTTGGGGGCTATGATGTGCTGGTCCGTAGTGGTCTCCCTGGACATTACTGGCTGCTGCCCTGTGCTGTGCCTGGGGGTGGTGTTTCCTTCTGGGCTGTGAGCCTGTCCAGCGCTCCTACAGCAGTAGGTGTGGTGGACTCTCTTGCACTCACCTTTTACCTGTGCTCTGACTGGTCCTGAGCTGGATGCAGCCACACACACTGACTTGTTCCCAGCCTCCTGCCAGTTCCGAGCAGGGCTGCTGCACCTCAAAGCCCTCTTGCTTCAGTCAGTAAAGGCTGCAATGGAGCAAAACCCCCATACCTCAGTTGTGCAAGCAGAAATGCTGTTGCAGCAGTGCCAAAATGTTGCCTCCCCTGTGATGGTGAAGGATGGGCTTCAACCCTTACTCTCAGGTGCCCAGGCCAGGTTTAGCTCATCTGCCTTCAACTGGGATGCTTCAAGTATCCATGGTGCTGTTCAAAACAAGGTTCATAAAACAGTTGGGTCTCAGAGAACAGTCTTCTTTTGGCTATGTCTCAGGTGCTGGTGAACTACAGAGCCCAGGGCAACACTTACAGCACTGCCTTCCAATTCTGCCCTAAAGGTCCTCTGTCGTGGAGGAGGAAGGGGAAGGAGTTTCAGAGCTGGCAGGTATTCAGTGCCAGCTGAGTTAGGGCACTCTCAGCTGAGTCAGGGCACTCCTTTACTTGCCTCTTATCTTTATGTTAATCACATTTTATAATTTTTATGGTTAGGAAAAGGAAATAAAACCTTAGAGATACAGAAAACTCAGAACACAATATCCAGGCAAAGACACCCTTTTCTGGCTGACGCAAATGCATCTTCTGGTGTTAGTTACATCCCAGCTTTGATCTTCCTCCATGTCAGCTCCTTATGTCATCTGCAATAAACATACATTTTGATTTACCCCAGTGCAAATAGGAGATACTGTCCAACAATCCTGGTGCTCCATTTGTAGGAAAATTTTGGCCTGCCTCACATTTCAATTTCTTCTCTATGGTGGAATTGCAGCGAGTTGACGCTCATCTGCAAAGAGGAGCTCTGTTCTTACAGTCACATTTGCCAAATCATAACACACTAAATGGTCCCTGAGTTTCAGCATGACGGGAAATTCCCCCAAGTTTCCTTTACTACTCTAACAGAAGGCAGTCTCATAGCTTTTCACAGTTTTGGAGAAGCTTACAAGCAAAGAATTTATGAGGGAGGAGAGGACTCACAAGATGCCAGAAGATTTCTTCTTGCCCTTTTCAAAACTCCTGGGATTTCCCTGCTGGTGAAAGACTCTGATGCTTTCCCAGCTTCTCATTTCTGCGACTCCCTTAGGGCTGGGCTTGTCAAATCTGCAAGCTGCAGGTAATACAGACCCAGTAGATCCAGGAGGAATGAGCTCTGGGGGAGCAAGTACGATGGAGAGCTGGTGGAAATGTCCCAACACAGCGGCCTACAGGCTTCTGCTAACAAGCTGTGTGGGCAGCATAACACTACCCACATCCAGCTGCAGCCGTGGTCCCACCTGCCTTCATGGCCTAACTTAAGCTCCTGCTACTAATACCTTCCTGTCCCTGGGTCACAAGGAGTCTGGGCTGCTTCCCTCCTCTCCGTTTCCTTCCCCAGCCCCTTTGCAGCTTCAGCAGGTAGCTGAAAGGCTACAGAGGAGCCAGTGTTTTGGCTCCAGGCATTCCTTGATGAGACACACATCCTGTGGGCACTGCACAAAGGTGATACTGTCACAGGTAAATATCCTCTCCAACACAGATCTGGCAGATGGAGCATGCTCACAGCACATGCATGGAAATTGTATGCAGGACAATTGGAAATTCATACTCTGAGTGTAGGTGAAACACTCAGTGTGACAGATGCCAATTTCTGTTCTCTTGGATTTTGGTCCCTCATTCTAGGCAAGAAGATTTCAGTAACAGAGCACCTGGCAGTACTTTGCCACAGCTAATGACCTATTTACAGAGGAAAGGAACTGTGTTCCCTTCTCGTGCACTTTCAAACAGGAGAAAAAAATTTCTGTAGCATCATAGCAATCTTGCCAAGCTGAGATAATCCTCTTTATAGTCCAAATTAGTTGATAGTGGCTCTCCAACTATTAGAGTTGCCTTTTCTGTGCTCTCCACCTGTTTATCTGACTCCTGGGCTGCAGTCAGTCTCTCTTCAGCACCACTGGCATGAAGAGCATTGACTTTACTTGGTTTTTTCAGAGTCCTATCTCAAAAGTGGATGTCTTCACTTTAGCTCAGCCATGAGCCTGTCATTTTGCCTTGATGGGAAGTTATGTTTTTCAGAGTGGGGGGTTGGCATGTGCACTTGGCAGGAGGGAAGTTCCTTTCCTTCCTCTCTTTTCCCCCTTTCTTCCTTGAGCTGAATTTTTTTTTAGTCTCTCTTAAAAATGGCTTTTTGTTTACTCACAGCCTTTACTCACATCCCTTCTTCTTACAGTTGTAATTCAGCTTTCTTCTTTATGAATCTTCAGTGCTGTGGTTTCCTAAAATATCTGAGCAGAATCTCTGACTTACAGAGGAAGGGAGAGATTTGGCCCCCTTAATATCCAATAAATAAAATGCAGACACAATCTTTTGTTATCATGAAGGAACAGCCACAGCTACTTCAAAACAAAAACCCTAAAGAAATATTTTCACTTAATGGTAGACCTTTAAGGCCAAGAAGGTGTTTTCTGCCCTGGGTTTCTCCAGAGGTTTCTCCCTGAAGCCAGCTGAGTTGCTATTCATTTCCCAGCCCCCCTTGGGTGGGAACAGAGACAGCGGTGGCAGCAGCAGGCAAAAAGCTGAATGAGCTCAGCCCCTTCTCTGCCCAACCTAAGGGAAGACACAGGCCTCCACCACCTGGGCTTCAGGTCACAGCCTCTCCTTAATCGCTGCAGCAAAACCAAAAGGGAAAGAAGGGGGGTTTCTTATTGGTGAGCCGTATCTGAACTTTGCTGTTGTTGGTAGTGGAGCTCACAGTGTTAAACAGGAGAGCTGTACTTGAAGCTCGCGCGTTTGTTTTAGTTCAGCTCATTAATCTAACTGAAGCATTGCTGGCTTCAGCCACTGCGAGGATTAAGTGGGGCAGCAAAACAAACGGAAGCCTGAATATCTGCCCAGGTTATCAGCGCCTCCCTTCCACCAGCAAACACCCTGGGACGGATCAGTGAGGGGGGCCCTAACCCCTACTCTGTTGTCTGACTTCTTTATTACTAAAATTCCTCTTCAGGTTTTTATTGTGAGGAATATTGACCAGGCGGACATGAAATACACAGAAATGAGAATAAATCACTACCTGTGCTGCCAGCCAGAATTGAGGACAGACAGGGTGGTTTCTCAGTTCATACTGATGGTCCACTTTTTTGCTCTCATGAACAGGATTGACAGTTCATCATGACCTGAATAACACCATCTGTAGATAAAGCGCAGGTGCTGCAATTTGCTGAAGGATATTTCTGATTATTTTACCCCCAGAGCTCTTGTTTCCTTATCAATGCTCAGAAGCTTTCCTTCTTTCAAATTTATCCTTTTATTTATTGGGAGGTGAGGTGATTTTTCAAAAGCTTTCTTCTTCTGGATGGCTTAATTCAGATAGATCACACTGACCCCGTTTGTGGCCGATCCTCTGTACAATTCAGCACTAAAGCTCAGACCCTGGGAGGATGATGTGCTTTTATATCAGTGAACCTCAGCTTCTCTCCAAGACCTGTACAGATGTTGCACAAGTAACTGTACTCGTACCAGGAGGGTTACACCCATGCAAAATAGACACGAACAATGGGGAAAACGGGGCTGCACAATGACCAGGAATAATATCTGTTGACCCTCAGGGTGCAGTTTCCCATTTAGGCTTAATCTGATCTGACCATGGGCTGCTGGTGAAAGGGTGGTCCTGCTCTTCCTGCCTGCTCCTACCCATGCGTTCCTGGCACTTCCCTTGCACTGGAAGTTGTGATTCTAGAGGCTACAGAAAGAACCAACAGAATTTTTTTTCTTTTTTTTTGGTAAGTTAGTTTTCTATAGAATTAACAAGCCAATCCAAATCACTGCCACAGCAATACCCCTAGGTAAGATGCAAGAGTTCAACAGGTCAGATGGAAACCTAGAGCTGGACTGGATTAAAGACAGTCAGAAAACAGATCATTCAATACCCACCCTTTACACTACAGCCTCTGGGGAACCACCCCTTTCTACACCTCTCAATGTAACAACACAAAGCGAGCCCTGCAGGGTAGCCAGCATGAGAGCAAGGGACCAAGATCAGCCCCGGTTCTCTGTCCTCACCTGTGCTGCCCACAGCAGTCATCTTGTCTGCATTTCCCATTCTCTATCCCCAGCTGCAGTTCCACCTGCACGCAGCACCAACCAGACAATGCACTTGAGGGAACCCAGGACACTTCCACGGGCTATTTCTCCTTTGACTGTGGTGGAAAAAAGAAATAGGTCCTGTGCAGGTCCCTGGGAGGGGGGATGGCTGTGGGGATGACAGTGATGTCCTGATTCCCCAGTCTGGAATACTCCTGCCTGTGAGGTGGCATGGTGTGGAAGTGGATTCCTCCCTCAGCCCTGCTGCTGCCTTCCCTCCTGAGCATTGCTCTCGCACAGCAGCCCTGCTGCATCAGCCATCCCCGTGGATGGCTGCCACCCTGCTGCCCTTGAGGCAGTGCAAAGGGACAATAGCTGCAAAAAAGCCTCTGCAGGTGCAGAGGGGTTTGTGAAAAAGTGATGGCCAGGCAGGTGCAAGTGCACAGGAGAGCCAATGCCATGGAAGGGGCTCTGAGCAGAAGTGTATTTTCCGAGGAGCCCTGTGGGGGAAGCTCATTTGCAAAGACAGGCTGCCAAATGTAACCTTTGAGGTGTATGCATGTCCTGCAAAGAAGAGACGTGCATGCCCAGTAACACAGTTTGCAAGCGGCAAAACCCAACACAACAGCTCCTGGATATTTTCCTCTGCTGTTTTCACGCACTCAGATGTCCATTGATATTCTTAAAACTCAGCCTCCTGTGTTTCACCTCTGACATGGCCTTCTTCTCAGGTTAAATCCCTCTGGCTTCTAGGAGAGCGGGATGTGACCCCTCCTGACATTTGTTTAGTGAGTTATGCTCGCCTTCCGGAGAACACAAACAAGCTGTTGGACTTCCTCCCTTTAACTTTAGCTCTGGTCCAGCTCCTTGCTGCACTTACTCTGGCCTCATGCTGATACAGCGGAGATCGGCACCAGGCTCCTCAACTTCTGCTTGCAAAAGTGCCTATGAGATTCAGAGTCCGTGCTCTGTTTTCAAGAGGGACTTATGTCCAGCCATACTGAAAGACACGTAAGTATGTAATCCCCTTGATTTCATTCAAAATGAAACAGCTGACTGTCTTTAAGGATCTGGTCTTAATCATTTGAGAAAGTCACTTGGATTTAGGTCTGCAAATAGTGATGTCATTTCTCAAAATAAGCCCTATACTCCAAAGGCACCCTGACAATGCCAACATTGTCCCTCCTGTCCCACCCTAGCCAGCAGGTAATTTGAGAACTATTATGAGAAAAATAGAAATAATTTCCATCTCACAACAGCCAGATCTAAATGTAATCACTGATGAAACTGTAAGCCCACCTTCAAAATAATGTTTGGAAACCAAAATGAAGCATCCTCTTTGTTCATGGGAACAGAAATTGTATTCACATAACAAAGAAATTAGGTAAAAGGAAGTATATTGAGGAACTCAGGAAGTGAAAAGTCTTTCACTGCTATATTCTTGCAAGAGCTGATACAAAGCAACATGATTAATTGGTTCTTTGGCAGCTTCCTACTTCCATCACCAGACCACTTTAATCTTTGTGGTACTGAACACTGTTTTTCTGAAGTTAATCTGGATGAACTTGACGCTTCACAGTTTGTGTCCAACTGAATCTCTGTGCACAGGTGTATGGAAGATCTGGTGGAGATCAGATTTCAGAGATATCTTTCACACCACCCACCCACCCCCCCTTGCTCTCTTACCTATTAATCTACCTCAGCCACAGCATCTCTTTGTAGAGGTGCTATTTCTTGCATTTTCATTACTCTTTTTCAGTGCTACTTGACCATGGGATGAGGAGCCTATTGATGTGTTACATACGAGCATCCCAGCTTCTGGCCAGGCTGCCAACATTAATGCCAAAGTACTGAACTATTATTAATGAGTAAATTAATTCCACTTCTAGGACCATTTTGGTGTGCGCAGCAGGGGTTGACCCAACTCACTTTCTCTTCTCTCAAATGGAGAATTTATTTCTTCATCCCTTCTCATGCCCACAGATTCCAGAGGTAAAGGCTTCTGTACCATGCCTCCCCCCGTGCCCCTGAGGAGGACACTGCCCAGACACTTGAGATTTGAGAGTTTGCCTGAGATGGGAGGTTGCAGCCAAAAGGTCCCTGGAGCAGAGCTGAAGAGCAACCACCAGGGTTTCCATATTTACCTTTTTCTTCCCTGGAGAGCAGGGGTTCAGTGCCAACAGTACAACACATTACAATAAGGGTTTTCTTTACTGTCAAAACAACTGTCTATTTCTAAGGCGATTTTTAATGAAAAGTGTTTTATCAGCATTGCATTCAGAAGGGTGGAGGATGTTCTGCTTTCTCTCCTGTTATTTCTCTTTCCCTTCACTTTAAAAAATGAGGATGGAGTGAAGAAAAGGAGAACTGGAGCTGGAGGTGAGGAAGACCATAAACAGAAATGTTTTCAAAGTGAAATTTTCTGTTTAGCTTTCTTCACCATATTTCGCGAAACATTCGCATATTTCAAATGGAAACACAAATTGAAAAGGCCAGGCAATGTCCTCAGTGGAGACACACTGGCTGCCCCCACAGTAAGGGACCCAGGCTGGCGGAGGCAGCACATCTGCTCCTACACCCACTTCTGTTCTGTGAGACGGCACATCCCAGCCTGGTTTGATTTGCAGAGAAGAGGTAGCACAGGGACCTTTACACTGGTCACCGTCTTCCATAAAGCATCTCCATATCTGGGCCAATAATTTCAGCCAAGCCACTTCTCATTTATGATGATCTGAGAGCAGGAGGATGTCCTAAATATACAGGACCAGACTCCCATGGGCGTAGGCTCATTTCAGTTGCGTTCAAGGCAAGCAGGGACAAGGTGTGAGGCATGTGTGAAGAAGAGAATGAGGAAAATTGGGCTAAAAGCTAAAAGGTCATCACAAACATTGTAGCAGTGGTTAAAACTAGCCAGGTACAGCAGCTGCCTCTGCTTGCAGATTTGCAAACAAGGCACCTTCCATTCTTCAGCACTGCAAACAGGGAGACAACCGAACACCACACACAACCCCCCTCAAAAGTTTAATAAGGACCTTGCTGTGTAAGAAGAGCCAAGCTGATGTGAGGGTTCCCTGCTAGCCAGTCACCTGTCCCTGCAGCCAGCAGTGGATGCTATTCAGGGCTATTGTGCAGCCACCTGGTACAGCGGTGGAGAAGCTATCATCCCTGCTGGCTGCTACCACCCGATTTCCCTTCACCTGTTTTACTGAGACTCACTTGACTGTTCAACACTTTCTCTGTGTCCAATTTGAGATGGGATTACAGATCATTTCAGGTGGCAGAAGTCATTTGAAATTATGTGTTTCCTCACATTCATCCTGTTCAGACTATTTCTAGTTGGGAATATCTCCTGGATGAATCTGACAATAAAACTGATCAAGCTTAACCCAGGACAACAGTGGCTGGCATGGCTCAGCCAGCAGCATCGATCTGAGTCATCTGGCTGTGCAGCACCTTCCATCTGCAGAGGGAAGATCCTTCTGAAGCAAAATATCTGTAACATTGGATTAAATCACTCATCCCAAAAATCTGACACCTCCTTTCCAGCAATGGCCAGTGGTGCTTCAGAAAAGCATCTCCATTTAATATCCCCCCTTCTCACAAACCGAATAACCGGCTGTATGTGAAGGTTGTCTGAGCTGTTTTCCTTGTCCCTGGGCTTGATGCGCCTCTGTGGAGTGGTGGCATTGGTGGGACAGGCAGGAGCTGATACCCAGCCAGTGCCACAGTGCTGTGCCAGAGAGGGCATAGCAGAAGTTCTGTATTCCAAAGCTAATCAGACTTGTTCCTGAAGTGAGGCATTTCATCATCCTTATCTTCCCGGCTCAGCTACTGCACAAATATTACGACTTTCTTACAATATTTTGGTACTTTCATTTTGGGTGCCAGCTGAAATCGGGAAGTGTGATAGTGGGTAGAAATATATAAGACCTCAGTATCTTTAAAGTGAGAGCCTGAAAATGGGAGAGGTGTCAAGGCAGGTTAATTTAACAGCCTATTGGTGTTGGCAGCATTGCTCTTGTTATTCCCAGAGCCATGCACCTTCCTTCTGACCTCACCGACGATGCTCGGCTACTTGCAAGGAAGTAAACAAAAGGGACTCATGGGGACTTTGGTTCCATAGAAACAGCAGGGAAAATGTCCATGCGTGCCAAGTGGAAAAGGACTAAATCAGTGGGGAAGGAAATTTTATTGTCACGAGTTCAAAGGGGATGTTACAAACAAGACAGTGGGGGGAAAAAAGAAAAGAAAAAAAAGGAGAACTTCAGAAAGCAGTCCCTGAAGTCAGATCGCAAAATACTACTAATGAAGCCTTGCCTTAGAGCAGTTGTCAAATATGATGTGTTATTTACATCAACAGTGACTCAGGCAGCATTTACTATTTCCCCTTTAAACACAGCAGGACACTGCCTGCCCTCAGAGATTTGTGGATCTTAACCCTGCAGATGGATGGATGGACCCAGGGCTGGTGAATGGAAGGGAAAACAATGCACCAGGCAAGGGGATGGGAGAGCGTGCGGATCAGCAACCGCAGCTCCACGTCAGTGTTTGGTGTGAGGGAAACAAGTAAATGGTGTAATGGCTGTGGTGGGCAGAAAGCCTCGAGACATTTCTGCACTGAAGGGCTCTGCAGCCAGGTAAAACATGCTCCTGGTTCCCAGCCTGACAGCTCTTGCAGAGCAGAGGACTCACTGTGGTCTGATCCAGGCTGGTGTGGTGCCAGCAGTGCCTTGGGGCTGGGGTGGGATCGCTTTAAGCTATGCCATCTGGCCACAGTCCCCAGGGCCACCCCAGCCGGGGCATGCTGGAGGGGAGCAGGCACTGCCAATACCCCTTTCCAGTCTGCCAGTGGTGGGAGGGATGGCATCAAGGCTGTCTGGCACGGCCCAAATGGGACTCCAGGGTGGGGTCCCCTGAGACACAGCAGACCTGAGAGTCTGGTCATTATATCACATCCTAGCAGTGGCAGCATTCGAGTAACACAGGTTTGTAAACAGGAGCGAACATCCAAAGGTTCAAAAGGGGAAATATCTGAAGACTGTGATGAATTTCACTGTCAGCCAAGTACAAACACGACTTTGCATCTCTGAGAAGGAGATTTTGAGTTATGAATGCAGAAGGATGGTACAACTGGGCCACTGATAATTCTTTTATTTTCCATTGCCTTCTCCAGTTGTGGAAGACCTTCACAAACACGGGAGCAGCAGGACCCTGTGTTTCATAGGACAAAGGGCTCAATGTATTTAAGTGCGGCTGATGGCAATGGTTGCATGCATCTACTTGTTATTGTACACTTCATGAAGGCTATTCTGAAAAAATGTAGTTTTCATACCCCTCATTTTCCTGAGATCTTGAAAGGTGAAAGAGCAAAGTGCTGTGAACAAGACGGCAGCCCTTGGGTAATCTGTGCCCTCCAGTTTGTGGAATAGCATCTGACTGGGTGCCTCCTTCCTCCAAGGAGCCCTGAGCTCTTCACAACCCCATGGAGCAGTGACATGGTTCAAGGGATCAGCAGGGAAATAAAATACAAAGTCCCTGCCTCTCTGGTTGCCATTTAACTGCCACTGCTCATCCAAGATAGCCTAGAGAAGGCTTTGTAAGTAGTCATTCATTTTGGTAAAGCTTCCAGGCTATGTTGCTCCTGCTTACATCAGTCTGGTGGCAGTCTATGGAATCTGTGAGCTCCTTAATCTAGACTCTGAAATAAAACCTGCAGCTGCTCATGTTTGAGTTGGTTTAAGGGTCATGGTGCTGAGGTTTGCAGCATGCTGCAGCAGGTCTGAGTCACAGCAGCAGGCTCCATCTTCGCAGAGTGAAACTCCACCAAAAGCATCTTCATTCCTGTAAAGCTGTAGGTTGGTCTCATACCTCTCTCTCAGAGGTTGCTCCTGCTCGCATATTGGCAAGTGCATGTGGACACTCACAGAGAGGGCACAGGAGTAACTTTAGAGGCTCCTTTCGACCATCAGGCTTAAAGATCTTTGATTTGGGGCTGCATGCTCTGAAAGTGGGAGGATATTTTCCAAATTATTCATGCCAAATTCACTCTCCTTTCACCCTCAGTGCAGCATACGTGACTGAGCTTGTTATCTTTTCCTCTCAGATGATTACTTTTCACATTACTCATTGAAACTTTGTGGCATCCTAACACCCTCCATAAGGATCTCTAAGAATCTCTACCACAGTGTCGAAATCATAGGCATGTGCTTTGCAGCACCAGACTCTTGGAAAGTTGTTTTAACAGGCTTCTGCTTTCAATTAGCAAGTAACTCCTTGGGGCACGAGTCTGGCTTCCCGTCAGTCCTGGCAGGCACTCTGGTACTTTCTAAGCAAATCATCCTCATTCTAATCTTCCTACTCAGGTTGGCAAAAATCCAAAGATAGCACGGATTTCAACCACCCCAAATTCCCCATCTAAAAGGGATGTAAGATGTTGGTGTCTGGGGCTTGTCTTACAGAGAGGAACATCCCTGCACCCTATCTTCAGGACCACTCCCCATGTAACACAGCATTTGGCTGAGGGTTTTTTGGAATCATGCATGTCTCTCAGCAGTGCAAACAAGATATGAGAAAGATGTAAATCACACCTCTATGACCATCACCTGGCTAGGCTTCTCCCCAGCTTCTCCAATTTACTGAGCTGCTGATGCAGTCAGGTCTCCCAGTGCTTGCTAGAGCTTTAGCCAATTCACTACTTGCCTGCTGGGATTTTGACCCCTCCCATCCCCCACGTGTTTGTTTGAAGAGATAACTCTTTATATATATATATATATATATATACTTGCTCTTTGGACGGTAGGGAAACCTTTATTGTTGTCTCTGAGCTTCTGCAGCATAAAGTTCCAGGATTCTCCATTCCCAGCTGCTGGATTCAGAAAGCTTTTCCTTTTCAAGCTTCCTGTTCACACAGGGTGGGGGTGGGAAGAGGGGGATGAGGGGGGAGGTTAGGCATTGAATAAAAGGAATTAACCATTTCCCTTCTCTGACCTTTGGGAATTTCCGTATGTGAAAGTGGCAGCTTGTGTGTCTAAGAATTATAAATGATGGGACCTTGCAAGTTACTCAATGGATGTGTGACCAAAGACCACAGGCTGCTCCCTGAGCAGGACTGGGAGTGAGGAGGGCAAAGGGGATAAAGAAGAAGCAGGAAAGGCTGTAGATACTGGAAGACCGCATGTTTTATAGGAATGGAAACTGCTTATTGTGCTTCAGAGAGCTCATGCAATTGCAGCTTCCCTCCACCATGCCTTAGTTCATCTCCTGTTCTCAGTACACAGCAAAAAGGAGGCCAGGAAGTAAGTTTCCATGAGAAGCTCTCATGACTCAGATCTCCCTCCTGTAGGGTTTCATCAGTTTCCCCAGAACAGGGTCACCATCCTGAAAGGAAAAGAGCCATCCTGACTTGTGTTTAACTGTATGTGTATTTAATAAACATATCGTGCGTGTGCACAAATCTTTCTAGGCCCTTAAAATGGGCTTGACAGTGCTTGAGAAACCAGTGTGTGTGCTCTAAGCCACCCCTGCTGCTGGTTCCTGGGCACTAGGCAGACTCTCAGTGCACACCCCAACAGGCTCGCAGCCACTCCTGTGGCACACCTGTACACACGTGTGCAGGAAGGCCGTGGAATTTGCATTTACCAGCACCCATTACCACTGTTACTTGTGAGGAGCACCAAATATCCCTGCAGGGGCACCCTGGCAAACTGAGACCTAGTGTGGGAGTAGCAATTTTATCCAGGTCGGTTTCTGTTCTCACTTTTTGTGCTCTCTCTCCCTAATCCACAGGGAAATTTGCCCTTAGCCTTCAATTTCTGTCTTTTTCCTAGAGCCACAGAAGCTCACGGGCAAGTGAGAGGAGTTATATAAGTCTGGAGGGTTTGTCAAGCAGAAAGGAGATGGCAAAGACTGGCAGCTGATGAGGGTCAACAAGACTGGTGCGAGTAGCACAGATGGGGCTTCAGGCATGGCCTCATAATAGCTGGTCTTGGCCTCCCAGATATCACATCCATTACTCAGTGCTCCCACAAACACACACACAAATGGTGGGACCTATTGCACGGATTCAGGCAGAGCGAGCCCACAACCCCCTTTTATTACTCTCAGGAAGCTGTCTGGGATCACTGCACGCAAGGCACTCGCTGTCAGAGTTTGTGTCACATTATTTCATGTGCCTGAGAATCGGCTGCAAGCTAAGCATGCACCTTCATGCTGACACCCAAAGCACACCCAGTTCTTCCTTCTCCACCGGCAATGGCAGAGAGATTTCCTAAACACAGGAGGAAAAAAACCTGCTCATACTCACTGCTGGCTGCAATTTGCAAGGTGCAGAGGAAAAAATATGTTGCTCAGCAGGGCCCCTGCTGTATCCTGTACGGCATTTCTGTGGAACTAGCCAGGCCCATCTGTCTAAGCGTTTACAAATTGTAAACCTAGCAGGAGTGACCTGGGGAGTCCCAGGCCCTGCTGCTTTACCAGGATGACAGAACCAGACCGAGGATGCTTTATTCCCTGCTGGCTGCCAGAGGATGGGGATGGAGGGAAGGGGGTGGTCTCTTGCCTTGTAGGAAGCACCCAAACTGCATTTAGGGGAAGACTCAAAGGTGGTTTAAGAAAGAGCTCCTCCTCACCCTTCCTTTTCTTCCTCTGCTGTGGGGATGATGGGGACAGCTAAGATGGAATCTTATTTTCACTCTGTAGATGAGCATCCCTTGTCCACTGCCGCCCTCACCACTTTCATCAGTCTGTAGATGCAACAGGGACCAGCCTGCGCATCAAAGGCTTGTTAAGTTACTGCTGTGCTGTGAAAGAGAGGCAAAAAAATCCTGTTGACTGTGACAAATTAGCAAAGTTCAGGGGTGGCACTCACCCTTTTGTTGGAGAGCTGCTTGTGTCTGTGCACTGCTAAAGGGATTAAAGCAGCGTGTGGCATGTTTCTGGTTCTGACAGAAACTTGAACACGCTCTAGCAGAGCTATAAAGAGAAAGGCCATGTCAATGGCAGGAGGGCTGAGGAAGGCTGTGAGTGATTAGCCACACTTGGAAGGTACCAGGGGGGTGTGAACTGTACTTGCAGTGTTAACTGTCGAGGTGCTGAATTCTCCAAAGCATTGTGTTTGCAGCCAGAGGAGCCGGCTTTCTTTTCCCACCTGTGTTTTTGGGCACAGCGTGCTCTCGCAAGGCCTCTGGTGGTGCTGCCTCCTGGACAACGAGGCCCTGGGTGTAAAGCTCAGCCCCCACTGCAACACTCTCCTCTAGAGGTGGAGACAGCTTTGGGGGGTGAGGGGTGTCTCCACTCCCATTCAAACCTTGCTCATTCAGCAAAGTCCAAAGTGAAAGCATCAGATCTTGATATCACACAAGTAAATTAATGTCAGTGTGATTAAAAAAAGAAAAAGAAGTCATAATTTATTGGGAGGTAAGACAGTCACCATGCCTAAGGCTCAGCATTCATGTGGGCTTCCAAGGCAACAAGCTGATCATGGATGGGGGGCTAACTTGTATCGGGTTACTCTGAGCTAGATTTCATAAAGGTTTCAAGAAAATGGCCATTTTGAATGTGGCACACTGGGAGCCTGCTCCGAGAATGAGCTCAGAAACTAACCCTACAGCCTGATGCATAACCTGAATGGTATATTCCTAAGGACACCTGCTCAGTAATAGGAACACGAATAACAAAGATGAAGATGTTAAGAGCAACCTGGCACAACAGACTTGGAGAGATGGGACAGATATGTCTGGAAGGACATCACACCAGGTACTGCTTTCCTCAAATGTATGCCTACAGCAGGATTAGTTAGGAGTTTTCCAGATGGAGGGAGCAGGATCCAGACTGGTCATTCATGTACTGAAACAGGTTTACACTGGGTCTCCAGGTTATCAGAGCTCACAGCCAGCTGGGTCCAGAAGGCTCTGCAATTGATGAACTGTAAAACTGGAGATGAAATTTAAGTGGAACAAAACACTTCAAACCTCCAGGAAAACTGCTAAGAAAAAATGAATAGACAGGCCATTGGGCAATGAATTCAAATCAGACTGAATAACAATTTTTAGCTGCTGCAAGATGTAAAGCCATTTCAAGAAGTCAGCAAAAACTCATCATCATGTAACACACATCTCCCTGCGTTATGGTGTCAGTGACAGCTTGGTAAGTCTATCTGGTTTCCCAAGAAGCAAAGGTAAAGCAGAGATGATTAAAATACAGGGGACTTGGTGAAAATAAGGAAAGAAATCAAACAACAATTCCTAGGAGGAGTGCTCAGGAAAAAGAGATAGAAAAATGCCTGTACAAAAAAGTAAAGTAATACCTGTGTGAGAGGTAACAAGAGACCCGCAGATAATGCCATTACAGAAATGTAATGCTCTGCTGAGGAAGCTGAGAGTAATAAATTTTCCCAGTAGTAAGGTGTAAACTGGAGACAGGGTTTTTCCACATTCTTGTGAAAATACTTGAGATTTCAAAAATGCTATTATTCCTATTTGTGTCAGAAAAAAAATGAGACCTTCGGAAAAAGATAATGAGAAATAATCCAATTCTTTCTTTCTTTTCTGTTGCTTCAACACAAAAATGAGAACAAGTACACATGTGGGACTGAGATTTGGGTTCATGTCATAGAATGGGGTGAACACACTGACCTCCCAGCCACTAACCTGTTTACTAACCTGGTAAAAGTCTAGATGCAGCTGGAGAGACTGAAGGGTTAAAGTACATCAGAGTGTGCTCTGGGCTCCTCATCTCTCAGCTTCATGGAACAAGAAGGAGCAGAGCTGTACACAGCCCAGCTTGTCTGACCTGAGTCCTGACAAAAGCAGACCATGGCAAAGGGGAGCAGGTCAGAACAGTTCAGAGCACCTGAGCTACAGGGACTCAGGATCTTCAAAAGCACCTTCCAGTTAGGTAAAACATGTGTGGATTTTTTAGCTACTTTTCAGCAGAGACTCGGGAAATCTACCTCCTAGGGTATCTTGGAACTCAAATTCCTCTGCAAATATTTATTTTTAATGAATCATCATTTGCACACACAAAATTTGAAATATTTTCAGAATTTTTTCCACCCAGTTTTGTTTCTGGCAGAAATGTTTACAGTGAATCACTAGCAATGAACAAGGGGAGACACTAAAAATACCATAAATCCAGAAAAAAAAATATATAGGGAGAGCATGCACAGGAGACACCAAGCATACAAACATAAAAGGACTAGAGCCTGGGAAATGCCTTGCACCATAAGCAAGGACATGGGAGACGCAAGACAAAAAATTAAATGCACTAATTGGGAGCCTGTTGAAAAGTTTGTGATAGTGGATTCACTAGCCAATCCATTGTACCTTTCAGTGCCACTGGAGAAAAGCTCATGAACACTGGGAGAATGCTGCTCTAGTCAGCATCACTGAGAAAGGCTGAATGAACACACGTCCCCTTTCGGAGTTTTGTGCCGTTTGTTTTTGTGGGCACCCAAGGAGTGATTTGGGCAAAATTAAAGGAAAAGCAGGCTGAACATCGACCTGAAAGATCAGATGCTGACTACACTTTTAAAAACATTCATCAAAGAGAGCACAGGATGGAGGAAATCGCTCATTGTTGTTGCTCATAAGAAATCATTTGCTAGCCTTCCTCGCAAATTTGAAAAGTTAAAATACTAATCATCCAAGACGTTGGTTAGCCAGAAAGACCAGCTGAGGGAATTCCTACCCTAAGTTATGCTGGAGAAGGAAAAGCAATGAATGGCCCAGGGCTTGACAGTACTGACCCCTTGTGAAGAGCCTTCAGGGCAGACACCTAGAGCCAGGTTCAGACATCAGGCAGCCTTTGAAGACATCAGTGTTCAGTGCATGCTTTTGGCAATGTTCCCAGAAGATATTTGAAAGTCTACAAACTACTCTCCATTGTTATATAAATTAATTACTCCACAGAGCACTTATCCTACACTTCCAGAGTTATGAGTTACATGTTCAACTGGTATAAAACTGCACAACCAGTAGATAACTTCTTTTCCTTCCTGTCTAATTCTCCTCTTTCAAGTAACCATTATTCTAGTCACTCAAATGAGCTCAAATGAACTGGTTTACACTAGCAGTCAGTAAGCAAATAACTGGGTTTTGAGATCCTGACTTCCACTGAGCAAAACGTTCAGGTGGATTAATACACCATTTCACTGGCTTGCTAGTAGCCTCAAGCTTTTGATAAGCAAGTGATCTGACCAATACTCAGCTATCAAACCACAGGCAGAAAAATTCTTCCGGCATTTTGAAGTCTCCCTTGGGTGCTAGTTTCACATTCCTAAGCAAAATGATGCAACACATTATTTTCTGGTATTTACTGAATTTGCTTGTTTTGACACATTACATTAAACCCCTCAATTCCCAAACTCATATTTATAATATTAGTTGGGAAGTCTTGGGAAATGCACAGGGGGCTGCCAGCTGCTGCGGAATTAGGGCATCTCTTGGTTTCTCCCTGGACATGGGAAGTGTCAGTGAACATCCCTTGTCCACTTATGGTCTTCCTTAGATGCCTTCTTCTGTTGCCTTCCCCTGCTCCAGTGCCATCCTGCTGGCTTTCACCCAGTCGGGCTCCTCAGCTGTCCCACACGCAAGGCACCCCCCATGGCAGCAGAAACTTTGGCCGCCCAGATTTCCCTGCAGCCAGTGCCGGTGTCAGTGCAGGCTGCAGCAAGACTTCCCCCAGTGATGCCCCATCAGACCTCTCTGGGGGCCCAGAAAGGTGGCCTTCCCCTAAAGCCCACCGCGTCCAGGCCAGTGACGCCCCAGTCGCATCAGCTTCCCCGCAGCAGTGTCACATCAGCTTCCCCACAGCAGTGTCACATCAACCCCACCAGGGCCAGTTGGGTGAGCCAAACTGGATTTAGGCTCAGTTCCCATCCCCATCTCCAAACCATGAGTCAGGGTGCTCACGCCATCCGCCTGCTGCCGACTGATCGCAGTGGAGGGGTGAAGCATGCAGTGTTCTGCCCTTGGGATGGGGTGCATCTGCTTCCTACAGCTAAAACTGAGCCAGAGCTACATCATGCTATGAAAGAAGGTGAACTGAACCAAAACCTCTCCCTGACATATTGCATGTGGTCAGTCTGACAGCTCTGCGCTCTGTGTGCATGACACACAGCTACCAGGGAAAAGTACAGGAAGAGGTCAGGGATGAGAATCTCTCTGGCCTGCAATAAAACAAGAGGCTCTGGTTTAACAAGCAGTAAACGTTTCCCAGCTACACAGCACATCCTAGGCTGTGCGATGTCTCATCCTGCAGTCTGTAGCTGACGCAGCATGGATTAGTAAAACAGGCATTGAGGATGGGATGGGTCAGGGAGCTGGGTGCATCTTGCCAAGGATGGTAGGGATACCGCAAGTGGGAGCTGAGTCTAGCCAGTCAAATGTGTTCTCCATGAGCATTTTGGAATCCTTCCCCTGCAAGCTGGGCTGAACATGAATCTTTTAGATGGGAATGTGCTCTTCTTCCCCTGCCACATGGATTTTCCTCACCAAGCTGCCTTTAAGGCATCTAGTCAAGTAGTAGTTAACCTAGGGATGTCAGGGAAGGAGAGGAAAGACACTTGGGTGATGGGTGTTTTCGAGATACCCCACTCCCAGAGCACAGCAGTGCCCTCAGTCGCATACAAGCTATTAGTGGTCTCCTGGCACCAGAGGAAGGGCACTTTCTTGGAGCACTCCTTTGGAGCAGGTGGTACAGATGCTGTCTGCCACTTGGCCCCTGGCAGGTGTCCCTTCTGTCCAGGCCAGAGGGACTTTCAAAGGAGCAGCTGCTGTGAGCCAGGCTGGTTGACTCTTGCCTGCTGATTGAATGGTGGCATTGATTTTGGTGTCCCTCATGGATCTGACATCTGCAGTGGAAAGTCCTGTGACCCCGTGAGTGCACTGGCCCTCCCTCTGCCAGGGGCAGCTCCCAACACTCTCATGGGCAGTGCTGACCGGCAACACTGCCTGGAGGGCCTGGCTGGACAATGAGCCAAGGCAGTGTCTCTGCCAGCAAGTCCTGCACAATTTAGGCAGGACTTAAAGTTCACCTCCCCAGAGACACTCAGAAGGGAAAACAGACATAGCAATACCTCCAGCAGTGGAAAGGCGGGTGAGCGGAAGATCTGGGAGGTGCAGTAGGAGGTCAGGCCAGCCCACGCCACTCTGCGCACAGCACACGGATGGGACTGTGGTCTGTTTATCTGTAAACAGGGGCACTGTTCAGCACAAACATGCAATCGGCCTGAGCATGGGAAGCTTCACATCCTTCTTGGTAACAGCATGATAGAAAATAAGACCTTGGCTTGTTGCCCTGAGTACATTGCTGAAATGGCTGGGTGAGGAGCAAGGAAGAGCTGGAACAGAAAATTTGAGCTTCGATTTTCAACTCCAGTTACTTCAACAATGTAATTTGGTGGTCCCAGCACAGGAGACCCTTGGAGCTGGGTGTCTGGGGAGGATGCAGAGTCCTAGGACAGCTCTGAAGAACTGCTTAGCACCCTGCTTTCTTTTTGGGAAAAGCCATCTGTAACATCTCAGGTTGCACACAGGTACCACTTGAATAAGTACTTACAAGGCATCTATTACTCTTGTACAAGAACCCTGTCATCTCCATCTGACAAATGGGGACATGAGGCACAGCAGGATCAAGTGGTAATGCAAGAACCAAAGGCTCAACCTCCACTGGCACAGCTGCTTAGCACAGATCACAGCCATCTATGTGAGTCCCAGGATGTATCTGCCCCAGCAGAAGAGCAGCATCCACTTGAGTTCTCATACTAGGGAGACTAAAGCCCAGGCTATTAGGTGATTATAATTCATGTAACCTTGTGTGACCCCCTGCTCCTTTTCACCAGATGTGAGCATATCTGCATTAAAGAACTGTCTGCTTCACAGGGAACTGGCAGGAGCAGAACAGCACCGAGTCCCCTACTGCTGATGGAAACCGGGACATTTCAGTTTCTAGCTGGTGAGAAACTTTCTACTTACCACCATGGACACAGACAAAAACCACTGGACATCCAGCTATACAAATACAGTAAAACCTAGGCATGAGTGTAATAAAAAAACCCCTGATATGATAAAGCTTGCAATCCTCTCCCATGGGCTGAGTTAGTGTTTTCCCTGCAGCAATTTCTTTTAGCTAGCAAGCTTTAAGTTATAACTTGCATTCATTAGATTCGCCAAATGCTGATAATTGGCTCTGTTAACACTTATGCACAGACAAGACCGTGGTGTTAAGGTTTCATCTGAGGCATCATCTGCACAGCAAACAGCAAGGGACATAACACTGACTCCTCAGGCACGTGAAAGGCTGAGGAGGCTCCACAGTCCCAGATTTGAGTGTTGATACAGCGATACTCTTGCTGATACCTTCTGATTCCCCACCCACCCTTTACCTGGGGAACCATTCTGGGAGACAGACTGACCAAGGTGCATCCAAACCTAGGCTCTTGGTGTCAAAAGAGAGAATCATGCTGGTCACTTATTTTACAGGAAAACCCCCATTAAACCTCCATTTCCCCTCCTCCTTAGGAACATCCATGAGTGACTGGCTCACATTTGCCACAGTATTTCTAAGAGTGGCCTGTGAGCTCTGCAGTTCCTCCCTGGCAGGAAGCCAGAGCAGCACTGTGGTCTCTCTGCCAGGCCTTGAGGACAGAGTGCAGGAAGGGGGTTTTGGGAGAAAGCAGCCATATTTTTCCACTGCACACAGGTTGGTTTATCTCACACTCTTATTCCACTGGAGAAGTCTTTAGAAGAAGAGACGTGCATGAAATTTGCCTCCTTACATTTACCTTGGGGAATCTTTCCAGACATTGTCCCCAACAGCATCTTATTTCTGAGACATTAAAAAGCCACCCTATTCAAATGCAAATCAAGTCCTTCCTGACAATAACTGTTGAGTAATTTTGACGTCAATACAAGCGCTCTAGCCGGACGTTCCAAGAATAGACCTGGTGTTTGGGAACGGAGCAAAAAGGAAGCGACCACAGATAATACACAGGAGCAACTCTTTAAAGGAGAGACTGTGAGGGGAAGATAGCACAGCTGGGGGTATCAGGTACCAATGTATCAGAGGTTTACAGCAAGTGACACGAGTGGAAACCTAGGCTGGAGAAGGCTGAGGCACAGGCTCTCCTCAGACCTAAGGTGAAAAAGCTAGGGCTTTCATCTTAGGTGAGTCCACTTGCCCACAGTCAATCCCAAGCTCTTTCCCTTAGGCTGCATTTTGACAAAGGTTTATACATTTGGAGCTTGCTTAGGTGCCTCTGCTCTGCGCTGTGTTATACAATATGCCCTCTGGAAGTTTTCTTCTGCCAAGTGCGTGCTTTCATGCTCCTAAGGCTGGTTGCAGACAGGACACAGAACTTGTTGCCTTCAGAGGGAAAGTCTTTCAACCAGAACTTGATACCAAAAAGTACATTCAGCCACAGCACTAGCCCACCCCAAGCAAGAGACGCACACAGCAGATACAGCTGATGGGCTGATAGAGCAAACTGCAGGCCCCCCAAGGCTCTGCAAGGCAAATAGCATGCTCTAGAGCTGAAGTAGACCCCTTAGGAAACATGATCCAGCAGAGATGCCATTGATGTGCCTGCGTGATCAGAGGAATACATGCAGGGCTTCCCGATGGCTGTGGCATTTGAGCACTATTTGGAATACAATGGCCTTTCTGCCTGTTTTGGAAATTTCTGACATTCTAAGTACAATTGTATTTGTAATGGTTACATCTGGCCTTTCTGATCTGCTTGCTCATCAGCAGTAGAGAGCCCTCAGGTACAAATCTCCTCTTAGCTCTGCCCCGTTCCACTACTTCATCTTCTGCTAATTAAACACTGAGGGCTCCGAGCTTTATAGCATTAACCCATTCACCTCTGAAAAACCTCCCTTTCCCATTCACAATGAGTTGCATTTTTATCTGCTAGGGACTAAGTAATCAGTGAAGCCTGAAACCACCACATTATGGTAGGCAATTATTTTGTCACCATTCTTTTGCAAAGCTGACATCCAAATTCACAAGACAAAGCAGTGACAGAGATGGGGAATAGACATGGTGTTCAAACCTTGAGTTCTCCTGTAGCCACTAGCAAGCATTCTTCATGAAAATGCTTTCTCATTATTTCATGCAAACCCAAGCATAACCCCAGCAGTCAGGAGCCCATCTGTAGTCATGGGTGGGACCAGATTTATCCTGAGGGCCCTTCTGCCCACTTCTAGGAGACTACAGATCTTCTCTTTGTACTAGAAAGTGGCATGGTAAAATGTTAACGTGCTGAACAAAAAGGTGTCATCAGTCAGTTTATGCCCAGTTAAGAACAACTCATCAGTAGATGCCACCTGCTGTTCTTTGTGGCCTGCTTCTCTTCCGTATCTTGGAGGACAACATCACGTACCTACACTGTGAGGGAGCTGCAATGCATATGCTCCCAAACATGTTCCCCTCTCCCCACACATTTTCTGTCAGCTGTGGATGTCTTAGAGGGGAGAGTGAGGACATGGTTACTGGGGTATGCAGCCCCTGTTCTGTCGCAGCCTTGTGTGATGTGCTACAGAACATAGCACAGGGTGACCACATAGCTGCACAATCTCCCAACCACACCTTGCCCTAGCTTCTCGCCTGAATGCTGGTGTTTCCATCTTGGCTGTGCACAGGAAAGGGAAAAACACCTTCTGGGTTTCCTGTTTAATCCCTCCTTTCATCTTCATACAGGTTTGGAAACGTTTCAGTACATTTAAAGGGAGGAGGAGCCATGTTCTCCAGTAAATGTAGCTTTATCAGGTGGGAAAAAAGAGAGACAGCAGTAAACAAGGAGCACAATTGCTGAAGCACAGTTGACATATGGACCCCAAAAGAAGTGCTGACCTCAGTCTTTCTTATGAATACGATTGACATTGCTCCAACAGAGAAGGCTACTGTCAGGAAATGGAGCACCACGTAACCCTGCTGCGGGTCCTCCTGCCGGCTGTGGGGCCACAGCTAGACCCCTGCCTTGCCTTTGGGCATGGGCTGTCCCAGGCTGGGGGGCTGGCTCTGGGTGCCCTAGGCACTCCCTCATGCACCTGGGCCTCTCTGGGGCACTTCCAGGCAAGGCCCTACCCTGCGCCAGGGTCCAGACTTCCTTCAGCTGTATAAAGAAGAGGGAAACCAGCTCCTGAAACCCTTGGCTGATTTTATATGGACCCTGCAGGTACAAAAACTATCCCCGGGCTGCCTCAACCCAGGCTTACCATCTTACAAAGTTCACTTCATGTTTAAGGTGGAGAGACACCCCAGATGTTCTTCAGACACCCAGTTTCCTTCTCTGGGATGCCTCCAGAAACCCCTCTCATAATCTTCATCCCTGGGTGAGGCCAGGCAGACCGGCATCCCCAGCCAGCCATTCCCACCGCTCCCTGCCGCACTCACGCTCCTTCCCTCGCTCCCCGTGACCACCGGTGTCTGTGGCATGTGGCCATCCCCTCCCTGCGGGATCCCACGCTCCCAGGGGAGACGCAGGGCCGAGCCCAGCACACCGGGCGCCTGTCTGCGGCAGGCAGGGGCAGCGGGCAGGCAGCGGGCAGCGGGCCGGGCCGGGCGCGCAGCGCAGGAAGCACCTGCTCCTGAAGTGACGGCTCTCTTATCTGACCCCAGTCACATCAGGTGGCTTCCTTGTTTGCCTTGGCAGCAGGCCCCCGCGGCCCCCTCCGGCCGCCACTGGCGAGCTACTCCTCCGCTCCTTTTTTTTTTTTTTTTCCTCCCGAAAAAAAAACCGCCCATTGATCTGAAGAGAAAAATGCCCGGAGACATTCCCAGTGCACAGCTCTGGCCCCCACTTTCCCTGCCTGGGGCAACGGTGGGGAGCAGAGATGAGTGGCATGGGATGTACCCCCCTCAATCCCACACTAAAGCTGTCAATGCGCTTGGCCACCATCACACAATTCAGGTTCCTGTCTCCCGCGAAAAAAACAGAGGATGAGAACCCCTGTGCAAGGGTCGTGAATGGTGGGCTGCTGTTGGACCCACTGTGGGAGAGGGACACAACTTTCCGCAGAGACCAAGGGTCATCACGTGGGCCCGTGGCTACCTCGAGCCAGAGTGTCAGGGCTTTAAAAAATTAAATCAATGCTTGTGGCTCCTCTTCCTTCCCCCCTCGGTCCCTCCCTCGGTCTGGATGATTTACTGAACGACGGCTGGTCCCGGCTGCAGGGCGGCCGTGCCGGAGGCCTCCCCCAGGCAACACCAGGGGAGAACCCACCTGGCCACACCGAGGTGCCGCGTGGCATCCCGCCACCATCCCGGGAGCCTGGAGCTTTCAGGAGCAATTCCCCGCATCTCTTTCCAGCTCTGCCCCAGGGGCAAATCACAAGGCTGAGAGGGGCGTGGGCGTTTGTGCTGATCTGCATTTCAGCCACAGAAGTTGGCCGGACTCCAAGACGGTGCCGTTTTCAGTTTGACATCCACCTCTTAAATAATCTTCAAAATAAATTTAACCAGGGGGTTAGATATTGGAGCATTGAAATGTAGCACTTCTGCCATGTAAAGATAAGAACAGACTCAGAGGACACACATATTTTAAAACCGTACCCTGGTCAACAGTCCCCTGTAAGTTTTAGATGTATGACAGAAATTGTTTGGCTTTGGATTTTATGAGACATGCAAAGAACAGTGAACAGTCTTGCAACATATTTTCCTTTTTTTTTTTTCCCTAATCCTTAGTCTCAGATTCTTCTGAAAATAATTTCTCCAGGGGCAAAGTTTGCAATGAAAAAACCCACAGAAGAAACTCTTCACACTTAACATACTATGCAAAGAGGACCAATAAGATAATAATAGGGCTGAATATTCATTATGTTAATCAAATGTTAATAAACCATGAGATAGTGTGCAGCTCAGTTTGGCTCTCATCTCCATCTTTCTTCCTTTCTTGTCGGCTTGCTTCTCTCCTCTTTTCTTCTTTTTTGCTTCTCCTCCTGTCCTAGGAGCAGAGCCTGGGGAAGCTATCTTGAACAAGATGACAAACATCCAGATTAAAGCATTTATTTAAAAGATTCCTGCAAATAGTAAACACTGTCAAACAGATGTGCAACATCTGTGTAGTTCAGGCAGTTGGTGAGTATTTCTGCTCCAGCCTTGGGGAAGCCTCAGGTCCAGAAACAGACAATAGTCGATAACTGGAGAAGCCCCAAGCAGATGTGTTCAGCTATGCCATGTTCAAGACATGAAAAATTAAAAGCGAAGACTACCTCACACAACTGTCACCTTAAAATGGAATAATAGCTATGTTTGGGCATCAGTCAGCCTTACAGTTATGTGGACAGTATTTTCATTTCACTGTATTAATTATGTAAGAAAACAAAAAAAACAAACCACAAGGCAACACGCTCATGATCAGTAAGAGCAAAGGCTTGGGTATAATATCGGTAACCAGAGATGCACCAACATCGTGTGTCTCTAGTTTCAGATAATCACCTGGTGTCAAATCCTTTGTGCTGGGGGTGTGCCGCAGAGCAAGGGATAAGAGACTAAAGCAGTGTGCAGTGCTGAAATACAACCCGGCAGGTGACCCTCTTCCTCTCCAGCAGGATTCTGCCTCAGCTATACCATGTCTGCTACAGCAGCAGGCTTTCTCTTTGCCTCCTCCATGAGCAGCCAGCTGAGGAGTCAGCCAAGCGGTGTTACTCTGAACACAGTGTGTTGTACCCAAGCACCTCTGGGATGCCTCTTTCAGCAGCAGCCTGATGGCTGGGGGTGCTGTGTTCCCTTGGTCCCTGAGCTGGGGAATCCTTATGCTGGGGACATGCAGCTCTAGTGTCCTTTGCTCTGATGATATTTAGGTGAGTGCAGCACTGGTCTTGTTCTCTTTGGGCAGCGAAGAGACCGCTCAAGGAACAGCACAGACACAGCCTTACAGGTCTTGGAGGTGCCCATACAGTGCTTTAGCTTCTCGGTCCCCAGCGCTGGAGGCTCAGGGTCTGTCAGCAGCACAGTCATGGGAGGCTTGATCTTTCTCTGCTGGCTGAGCTCTGGGTGGCTGGGTCAGAGCTGCCCTGACCTGGGCTTTCATCACATGTCATGTTGTGGGAGTCACTCAGCAAGTGCCCCATGGGAGATTAATATTAACCTCACTAAATATGGCTGGAAAGGCTGCAGGATCACTGCAGCAGCCCCGCAGGGTTGCTCAGGGCAGGCCACAGCGAAGGTCGACTTAGGAAGAGATGGGCTGTGTTGGTGGCCCCAGTGAAGGCACAAGCCTTCTGCCAGCCCAGAGGAGGGAGCATGCAGTGCCACAGCTCATTCTGGCTGTTCATATGACTGCTGGCACCAAGGGACCACACCCAGCCCTCTTGCTTCTGTCACAGCAATCCAGAACAGCCATAAGGTACGAAAGGCAGAAGTGGTATGCAAGCCCCACTCGCTTGATCTGCAGCTACACTCAAAGGAGCTGTGCTCCCTCTGAGCCCCAAACCCTGAGTATCCTTCTCTGTGGAGAGACAGAAACACCAGCTCCTGCAGGCATGCTGCCTCCATGACCCTTATTTCTTTTCTGTGACCATGCACGTGCCCACTCCTCACTCTGCCTCTTGACAAAGGTCAACAAAGCAGGGACACCCAGACTCACTGCGCTGCTGCCCCACACTGCTGCAGGACCTGCTCGCTGTGCTGCGCCCACTGGGACTTCCCAAGCAGCAGCAGGGAGTTTTCATCAGGCCAGTTGAAACCAGCAGAGTTTTGCTTTCTGGATCCTGGGTGTTTGCGCTGCTCTGTGAGACCAGGAACTCTGCCGGGAAAGGTCCCTTTGTACTGGGGAAGCTGCCTGCTGGGTGGGCAGCCAGCAGGCTGTGAAATAGCTACAATTTTCAAGACTGTACCTTGGGAGTACACACTGGTCAAGGGATGGGAAGGAGCTGCAGTCTCCTTTGTGCTGAGGGACTTGCATATGGCCTGCCCTTTGCCAAACTGACCCCAAATGAATATTTCCCACTATGCTCAGCCTAGAACACATAGCGAAGCTGATCCATCTGGACTTGCCTTAATTTGTCACTGGCATTAACTTTCTTGGCCATATTTGCTTTTCTCTCCCACTCTATAAAATCCACTTCATTGCCCATAGTCCCCCTTCCCATCAGTTTCTTTCTCGGATCTGCTGGCTTTTTCATGTGGTTCATGCTGTGCCCTCACCACCGTGAAGGTAAAAACAAAAAGTAAAAAAAAGGAAAGAAAGAGAAAATAAGAAGACCTCCCAGGAAGATGTTTTCAAAATACAAACATCTTTTTTTCATGCAGCTCCACTGCTCATAGTTATTTTGGGAAGAAATCAGCCTTCTCAGCTCTACGCATCTTCCAAATGTGTAGGAATCCAGGTGGATGGATGCCAGACAGAGCATTCTTAGGCATGTATGAAAGCTGCTGCCCTCAGGATGCCCGCTAATCCCGTGCTCTGAGAGACAGAAATGCTCCTGCCTTCGTTGATGCAGCTTCCAACCAAGATGAATATTTAAAATATCCAGGTGTTTTCTTGGGAACCAGTGCCAGTCTAGCTGAAGGCCCATGTGCATTGCCTTCACTTTTGCCTGTCTCTGAAGGGCTGCCTGTCGAGGGCAGAGGTGGGACTACAGTGTTCCCTGTGTGATGATGTTAGCTGGTGGCTCTGCAGCAGGACAGTTTAGCCAAGTTGCTTGCCTAAACAGAGCCGATACCTGGATACCAGGGGTTGAAGGGAGGTGCTGGTGTGAAGCTAGGTGCAAGCCTGTGGCTGCTGCTGGGGAGGGCTTTGGGGTTTTTTCTTAAGCCGGGTTTCTGTGTTTGTTTTGACAGAGCTGGGGTGCTGGTGACACTGTGGGCAGAGTTCAGGACATCACTAGAAACTGAATTTCTGAATTCATTTGTGTTGAAATAACAGAGGCAATTCCCTCTCAGCATGCCACATTCCACCCACTCAGCTGGACTTGCTGAAGCTGTGGGGCTCTGCTTCCTCCAACGCATCCCTGGAGTCCCAGCTCTCCCCAGAAGCAGCAGGGGAGCAGCAGATACCAAGTCTCTTTGCTCACTGGGGCTGGAGACACCTGCCTTCCAACCCTTTGCAGAACACAGGAGAAGAGGAAAAGCTCAGCCTGTCCTGATGCTCTTAGAACACCAATCAGGTGCTCCCCCAGGGAATATCTCCTCAGCAAGAGGAAGGGGATATAGCTGTAGCAGTTCCCTACCCCAGCTAATGTCACGTCCCCAGGGACAGAGACAGCTGCGCTCAGGCCAGGTCCACCTTGCCCATTGTAGAGGAGTGCAAAAGCAGGCTGGAAGAGAGGAAGCACACACTGACTGAGTCACAGTGCATGGCTGCTACAGGAGGACTCTATTTCATAAACAAGACAAGGCTCCATTCCTTCATGAAAGCCAAAAGCAAGAACAACTACTTTGGAGGAGGTAGATTGTGGAGTCCCATCTGCATCAAGTACAGCACAGTATTTCCCTGCAGTACTTCTCCTCCATCAAAAATGTCCATACTCCCCTTCTGTCAAGCAGCTCCTGCCCTGCACGTAACACACTCAGCACAAAGTGACTTAGGAAAGCTCACTGTGTCCCCAAGTCCATGTGGCATTCAGAATGCTGTGACAGTCAAGATGCAAGTTCCCCAGCCATCATGCAGGGTGTCATATTCCCTCTTGAGGCACGTGGTCCTGATTCTCCATTTCTCATCCCATCATTCTACTCCAGAGGGTTATTTGTTTTGCCCTTCACCAGAATATGCTGCTGCATGTTTAAGCTGAGAAAGCAAAACAGCTGACTCAACAGCTGCTGGATTTGGGGAAGGGGAAGGGAGGGATATGCTTTCAGTTTTGACTTTTAACCACAAAATGCACATTGGATTCTTCCTGCCAAAAGTGACAAGAAACAGAGCCATAGGTCTTTGCTGGAAACAGGGAGAAAATAACAGAGAAGATACTCCCTGATGCTTGTGTTTCTCTGGTGTTTTCTGGTAAGAGCAGTGAGAGGAGGCAATGGATCAGGCAGGAGAAGGTACTGCTGTCCTCCACTCAGCTGAGAAGCAGAGGGCTACAACTAAGTACATACAGTGAGCTGAGCAGTAGACTTGAAAGTGGACTGAAGTCCACTGTATCCTTAGGCCTCCCTCTTTCATCCATCTTCTTGGCTGTTGCTCCAAGTGTCCATACCATGCCTTGGAAGATCTGAGCTTTCTGCTCAGGTCCGACCAGGTTGGTAGAAAGCCAACAGGAGAGAGCTCAGCATCAGGTCTGATGTTTCCAAACCCTGCTACTGCTCATGAAGAGCATTAGCTTAACAGCTCCGGTGCTATCCAGCACACCCAGTATTACACCCAAATATCCTGGCAGGAGAGGTGCCTGCACATAGCCTTGTGCTGCGGTCTTTGCCAGAAGGACGCCCCCCACCAGATTATTAATTCAGGACCCACTAACACCCACCATTTTGCTTACTGAGTCTGAAGCACTTTTTACTCTTTCCTCACTCAGGAAATCATGTGCCATTTGAAGGCAGAGGGACCCCATGATGTATGAGTAGGGGTGAAGCTCTGCAGGGCTGCTGACTTGGCATAGGGCTTTTAGAGCGGTTTGAGTCTCTAGATGAAGCTTTGCATCTGAACTCCCCAGAGACGCCTTCCTGTCTCCATGGCAGTCAAGACCTAAGGAAAACACCAAATCATTCACCCAGCGAGGATGCTAATGAGCTCTGATAGACTCTGTGTCTGTATGGATATGAACATGCTTATGGACTTTCTTTCAAAAGAGGAGCAATATTTTGTTAGGCAGGAGAAAAGGCTGCTTCTGGGCAGCATATCCTTCACTGTCTCAGACAAGGTAGCACTACTCAGTAGGAAATGCTCTTTTGGATCTATTTGCTCTATAAACAGAAACAAGGAAGGAAGGAAAGAGAGGAGAGAAGGACATGGTAGATGTGTCAAAAACAAAGAAACCCCTTAGAGCATGTATTTCTTTTCCAATTTATGGTGAGAGCTGACTTGCAGACATAGGGCAGTGCTTATGTTTGGTAGAGCTTCACCAAGTCAGTGCAGTTTCAGAGTGGGCAAGGCAGGCTCCCCAAGGCTCATTCCCATAGGGAATGCAGAGGTTGTTCAGACTCAGTCATGGCTTTCTACTACAGTCCCCAGCAGCAGCACAGGGTGGCTTGTTGTCCCCACAAACAACAGAGGGACCATGCCAAGGCTACACACTCCAAGGATGCAGAAGGTGCTCGTTGTGCATCTGTTTGTCCAGTGAGGAGGAAAGGCAGCCTGCTCCAGTCTCAGAGGGGCTCAGTGATTGCCCAGAAATAGGAGGGGTTATTCTGGGATGGAGGAGGCAGAGGGACCAGAGTTTTGTCATAGCTCAGGAGTGTGAAATGGCATGGATCCTTGTGCCCTCTGTTCCCCTCACATAGCAGTGCAGCAATCAGGTGTAGCCGAGCCACACGTAGCCCCATCCCACAGAGGAACATTTCCCATTGTCCCACTATTTTTTTTTCCGCCATCACAAATTTTATTACCTCAAAGGTATGGAATTAGGAAATGAAAGATGTGGAAAAATTCCTCGGACCAAAGAACTCATTTCCACCATTTCCACCTTGCCCTGGATTTCCTTCTCGATTAGTTCCAGCAGTGTCCTTGGTTTGAGCCTTGGAGTCATTAAAGTCTTTTTGAAGCTCTAGTGCCTCACACTAGTTCTCATTGCTCAGCAGAATGATGCATCAGGAATAACAAAGCCCACTTTGATCAACTACTTCCATCCTTTACAGCTGCTTCTGTGGGGGTGATTAATCCCAGCCCTTCCTTCGCTAATAATAAGTGCAGAGCATCAGCTACATCCTTTGTTGTTGTTATTTTCTCTTTTCATTTCCCTTTTGGGGGAGAGCTGAGGAAGGGACCCGGTGACTTTGGTCCAGTCTTTGCCAGAGAGGTGGCCATTGCCATAATGGTGGTGGAGAGCATGGATACCGGGTGGACTTGAGTGGACCGACCTCTCCCCCAGTGAAAGCCATGGGCTAAGCTCCCTGTGCACCTGTTCTGGAAAGCTTTGCAGCACCACTTGTGCCTGAAATCCTACCTATGTGCAGGAGATTAGTGTTTCCTATTGGCAGGGAGCCTTTGGGAGGTGCAGGGCCATGCAATAGGAAACACAAGGCACAGGGACTTTGCTGGGAATTAGGCCACTTTTTTAGTAAATCCTGCAGTCTCTTGGGCTGCTGATCTGGCACCTTGCTCCTCCATGAACTTCTCCTTACAAATAAAAATTATTCCTGGCCTTTGGTTTCTGTTTTAAGCCAACACTGAGCCGGAATTGCTCTTGATTTGCACAATTTAATTGAGAGAAAGAGGAAGCACACTGTTTATTTAAGGACAAATGCCAGCTAAAGAAGAGGAGGTTGAATTATCAGTGACCACCAACTTTTACAGATAAGATTCCAGCATCTATACCCACAGTGCACTATGTTTTGAGGACTGCAGAGATAAAAATTTTGGATGTGGAAAACACCCCCTAGAAGAGCACTTCAGGGCAGAAGCAGAGCTGCAGATGCCTGGTAACTTGTCCTGGTAATGGCTGATTCAGTCTGGGCTATGCATTACGCACACTGCCTACGAGGAGAGGGCATTGTAGCTTTAAACCTAATCTCTCTCTTTGCTGAAACAGCTGATTCCTGAAGTATATCCTGGTATGCATATGCACCTCCAGTTATCTCTTCCCAGTTCCACTGTGCAATATTGGGATATCAAGCTCCATGCAGATTGGCCCTTGGTATGATGAGAGAAGGATTGGGCATGGCTAGCAATAGGAAAGTGAAAGAGGAGAGAGGTGTGGTTAGTACCACTAGTTTCTGCCCCAGGCAGAGGTGAGATGAGGAGAGGAAAGTCTAAGTTCTGAACAGGTTGGTTTTCTGTGAGATCTAGTTTGGGGAAAGACCAGCTTGGTTGGGGCAGACTGTGGCATCAGGCTGTTCTTCCACATGCTTTTGGGCCTCTAATATATGGCTTGGAAGTGCATTGACAAACTGGACAGGATTTAATCAGGAGACCTAAACTGAAGAAAATAATTTGCTTTTTCAGTCTGAATGTAGCAGATATGCTTTGATTTCTAATGCCATTAGGTCTCTCGAAAATGGCTTCAACTTCTGAGAAATCAGGAGAACTATGTAAGAAATGTGTCGTGCTTCCCACCAAAGTTTTCTAGTCATAAACTGGTCTAGACATAAACAGATAAAAACAAAATAGTCTGACAAAACAGACTGAAATTTCCAACTGCTTAGGAAGAGCAAACTAGACATCCTTGGCAAAGTTCATGGCCTGGAGACCACATGTTCCTCATGTAGGGCTGGAGGTGGCTAAGAAGAGTGAGTAAGGAAGAGGGCACCAGCAGCCCTGAGAAATGGCTTGAGGAAGATACCACCACCATCATGACACAGGTTAGAGCTGTTTCACATTCCAGTCACATCTGGATTTCACTTGCCATTTCACTGGAAAGGCATGTTCCAGCAGTGAAATGGCCAACCTTTCTCAGGGATCTCTATTTAGAAAAGAGATTGACAGTGCATTTCTGACACTGCCAGGCAGTAAAGCTGTGTATATGTGACTCCTGTGTAAGTGCAGAGAAACGCGTACCAACAAACATTTTGTTCCATTCCTGCACATTCCTACATATCATATAGATCAGGTTTGTTCGGCTGGAAAATGAGGACAGAGTGACAAACTATAATCCAGATTCTCCCCTGGTCATCCTTGAAGCCAAAAGGAAAAGGATTATTTGGACCTGCTCATCTGATTTGGTCTAGTTTACAGAAAATGAGTGATTTCAAATCTGGGTCCAGGCTGCGCTTCCTTCATGGTAGAGGACATTTGGATCGAGTTCCTGCCCCACTGCTGGCAGCACCCAGGAAAGTTAGTTTAAAGCAATACCAGATGGGTGGACACATCCTGACAGTAATCCATGCCCAGTGGCTATGGCTACCTATTTACAGCTGTAGTGTCTTCTCCTGAGTTTTTCACCTGAACAAACTGTCCCTGGGATTGATAATTCACACTTTTATACCTGTCCTGTGCAGTGGGAGGGTGAATGAGGGCAGGCACGTCGCAAAATTGCTGCAGGACTCCTTGTAAGGCCTGTCTGCAATACACAGTGATGGTTCAACTCAAGTTGCTCTGCTTGCATGCAGTGTCATCAAAGGTCAGGAGATATGACAGCTAATGTCCCCACAGGGGTGGCATCTGCATCAGCTCCTGTTGTCTGCTGGGCTACAGATGTGCTGAGGAGGGTGTGATTGCAACTATCCTCCCTTTTCATGCACCTCAAAGCTTGGAAACAATCATGAAGTCAGCCCTTATGATTTTTTTATTATCAAATGTAGCTCAAGTCAATTCACTAAACTTGGTGGAATAACTCCCCCTCTGAAATCAGTATTGAGAATAGAATCAGGCTGATGTGCATTTTTCTATCATGTACTAACTTGTTCTGCCATCCTGTGAATGAACTTCTTGTTTTCTTCTCCTTGATGAGACAGTTCTACCTAAACCAGGACTGGACACTGAAGTAAATCTGGTAGGAGAATACACTTCCCGTTTATAAAAATATCCTTCCTGTGTGGAAGAGCCCTCTTCCTGCAAACACTCATCTGTGTACAGCATCCCGGACCTGTTTCTGTGTGGACACAGACAGAGCCGCTGGGGGCAGGGAGTACAGCTATTATGGATATTCCATCAGCCTGAAGTACCAAAAAAAATGAACATATTGGTTGTACCACCTCTGGAAATCAAACACAACCCCACGCAACCCCAGTATGTGCTCAAGATGCCATCCTTCTGAAATGAAGAGCTTTATTGCTGGCTTACAGTTAGATCTATCTGTGACGACTTCCGGAACCGGTGTCTTGCTGCCACGAACTTATTTAGCCAACTTATACACAGCGTATCCGCCTCTTGTGATTTGGTTGTGGCTCACGGCTCACACGTTCACAGCAGCTGAGGATTTGAGCTGTGTGCATGACCCAATAAATTAAAAATAAAATCAAATCTCAAAAAGTGACGAGCTGGATGTTTCTATTAATATCCCTCACTATGGGTTTTCCTGTAACTCCTGAAAGGACCTCATTGAGATCTTCATCAGGCTGGATGTATTAATCCACTCTCCCCTCAGGTGGCCACTCCTCTCATGCACATTCAAGAGATTAATAGTGAAAGGACCACATCCCTCCATCTGCCATGACTCCCAACAGCAGCCCGAGACCCTGCCAAAATTCAGGGGTCAACAGACAGACTTCTTCAATAACAAATTTATGAAAGGCCCCAGCCGCCATTTCACCTTTCCCTCGTGGTTTCATCATCTCCCTCTACCCCTTTAAAAACTTCCTCTGCTTTGTATCTTTCCAAGTCCTTTGGTGCCTGTGCAGCACAGTGTCTGAAACAGCTTCTCATAGGTTCACCTGTGCTGTTCTCCTTTCCCTCTTGGATGGGTCCTCCTTGCACTGTTCTATGTTGGAAGTCAATGTTTGCTGTCACTGCCAGGCCAGCATGTTCTGCCACCTCTTCCCAGGTCTGAGTAGCACTCAGATGGTTAATCTGTTATCTTTTCTCTCATCACAACAGTTCATTTCTGCAAATTCTTGTTGCCATTCAGGAAGCTGGTGACCTCACTGCACCAGCATTTATCACTTTATGGCCACACAGTGTTGAGAAGTGCTGGTTGGAAGGCAAGGTACTGGGTCGAGGAAAGTTCACCTGGCTGGGGCAGTGCCTGCTCTTTGGGTCTTCTCCTGCCTGTGTGACTTCCCACAGTCCTCACTGGTGTCCCCAGGCTCCCCAAACGCTGCTTCCCTGGGGATGCAGCTGTCTAAGGGTGGGTGCTCCCTGGCTGGGGCCTCCTGCTCTGAGGTGGCAGGGCCATGGGCAGCAGAGAGCCCCCTTGGCTGCACCTGCCTTTTGGGGCAGGTGTGCAGCAGCAAACGCTGCCTCCGCAGCCCGAGCCCTGCCGCGGCTGCCGGGACCCCCAGTGCTCTTCCGCCCTGCTTGCCCAGATTTCCTTCACGGGGAAAACAGGATACAAGCGGAGGGGGAGGGGAGTGGAGCGTGCCTCCGGCTCATCCTGACACGGAGGTGACAAACGCAAACATGCCCATCTGCACGGGGAGCACCCCTGGGTCCCACGCTGTATGCACACTTCCCTCTGCTGAGCCCAGGGAGAGGTGTAGGAGACCGTGCTCCTAAATTTGGCACCTGCGCTTTGGCTTGGGGCCAGCAGTACACACATCCCCTTTCATCTTCTCTTCCTACTCCCCAGTTTTGAATAATTGGCTCCCTAGTCTAAGTAGCTGATGATTTGAAGGGTGCTCACCCTCAGTTTGCCAAGCAACATTACTGTGTTCACTGGGCTCAGCAGCAGAGACGGGACGCAGATGAAGTCCAAGTCCTTACCACACCACATCTGAAGAAATTGAACGAGTTGGCTTGAGGGAATCAAGAACCAGCCTATTCTCATGTTAGATGCCATCTGTTCAAAGTTCATGTCATGCCTGAGTCTGCTGACAATGTCCAGGGGGAAAAAAGAGAACGCAAGCTTCACTTGGTTATTTGTGGAAAGACCAGAGGAGTAAAAAAGCAGTTTGTCTGGTTTTGGCTACTGAAATCAGCAGATTTGACTCTGAATGCACACAAGCATCAGACTGGGAAAGGCCTATTTATGCAAAAAGCACTGTGCAGAGGACAACTGCACTTTAACACCGTTCCTGTAAAAAAGGAAGGAAAAAATGGCCTAAGCATTTGAAGGAAAAACACTTATTTCCTGTAAGGAGGTTCAGCCAGTGGAGATTGTCCCTCTGCTGCCTGTATCTCACTGGTGTATTTTAGCCTCAGGTATGACTGTCCATGTAAAAGGGCAGGAGCTGTGGAGTCCTCCAAAAGGTGGCACATTTCCTGGTGACCTTTGTGCTCATCATCATGGTAACAGCTGATATTATGCTGGAGTTCCAAAGATGCACTCCCATCCCAACCTTTGGTTTGGATTTGCAACCTTTATTCTGCTTGCGACACCTAAACGTTTCTAATCCTGCCTAGACTCCTTCTCAGCCCTTCCTGGACACCTGACAAACTGCAGCTTGGCAAAGGAAAGCCACCAAGTTTGCCTGCTGTTTGTTCAAAATGTCCAGGCTAACTTCTGCCCCCAAATCCATCTTCTCTTCTGTTCATAATTGTGGGACAGCTGGTGAATCCCTCTCCACTTGCAGAGACCTCAGCTGTAATTTGCTCCTGAGAAGAGCATGAGAGGCTAAGCTGGTCCTGGGCACAAGCACCTGCAAAACTGTCCACAACTGGGGCCTGGGTATGGGGAAAGAAACAAGACATTTTAAAGCTTACCTCAAACTGTTAACTGGGGTCCCACACTGCTGAAACACAGCCCTGCCAGGAGAACAACCCAATATATGTCACTATTAACTTCAAGAATTCTGTGAGAAACAGAAAAAGGGCTTTTATCCTTGGGTTACCTTGAGGAGTATAGGCAGCTATTTGGCAGAGTGGAGATAGGACATGTAGCGTAGGCAGCCAGCCTCCCCTGCCACAGCCACAAAACATAATATAAACACCTTGATCATATAAGCAAAGAGTTGATCCTTGCTTGTGCTGTGCTAGTTATGAGCAATTAAGATAGATATTGCACAGAGTCTGGGTTTTGATTGATAAAGAATGCTGGAGGGGCACCTCCTGCCTTTTACATATACAAGGGATTACATCAAAACTCCTGGCCACATTGCCACACTGAGACCATCCCCCAGTTACTTTTGGGAAGTGGGACAATCTGAAAAAACATGGACAGAAACATCTGGGAAGTAAACTGTCCCATCCAAAGTTTACATTTCAGCTCAGTCCAAACCATTCAGATAAAATGAGAGCTGCCTCATGTAGTTAACCTCAGAGGCACTTGGAATCAGACATTTGTGTCAGATCCAAATAAAATAAAAATCAATCTCAAAATGCAGCCTAAAATGCAAATTAAACCAGAATGGAAACCAGTTGTTTAAAAGAATAATCACATATAGAAAGGACCAAAAAAAAGGCAGAAAAATAATGTTATTTGCTTGAGGAACTGTAAGAGGTTCCCCATCATTTCCTGTATCTAAAAAAATCAAAGTTTTTACTCCCTGCAAAGTGAGGTAGGGAGGGGCTCCGTGCTGGCCCAGGTCATGCTGCTCGCAGCTCAGCTGTCCCATCTCTTCCTGTTGCTGGGCCTTAATGACTGATGCCTTTCCCAAGAGGCTGAATGAGCAAGATGGCAGTCCCAAAATTTGAACCCTAAGTCCCACAGTGCAAGAACTGAGACAGGAGTCAGAGAAGCTTTACCTAACTGAAACCCTGCCAGGCTCCTGTCAGTGTAATGTAGTATGGGCTGGGCCTGTTGTGGCTTGCACGAGGCTCTGTGCAGGTATGGCTGCAACACGGCTGTGAGGCCAACGGCTCCGCTTGGGTTACTTGGAGGAGTGTGGTATCCAGAGCAAGCAAGCTGCAACAACGTGGAGCTTGGCATGGGCTGAAAAAGCTGTCTCAAAAGCTGGAAAAGGCCATGGGAGCTTAGCTCATGCTAAGCTCCTCGTTGCTCCAGCTTGCCTGCTCCTGCTGGCCAAGCCAGCCCACCACTGTTGCTGGCAGGTCCGCATCGTGTGGTGGTGCTGCTGGGGTTGCTCCAGTGTGCAACTGCTCCTGGATGCTCATCTTGCCACAGGGCTTTAGTACCCGGGGGGTTCATCCCATAGCCCTCTCTCCCAGATCTTTATTGCCCCCACTGCTGACTTCATGAGTGCTATTTTGGAGCCAGGGTTATCTGAGGACATATTCTGAAGGATCAATACTTTGAAAAGTGCACATCTACACATGTGAAAACCCAGGACTAGTTCTCTGCTGCTAACTTCGCCCAGATGAAACTTGCTGGTGTCATTCCTGACTGATGTTAGAATAAGTAAAAGCAGACTTGAGCTTTCAGTTTCTGCATTCTTAGAAGAATTTCTGTTTTCCTTCATGGAAGAAATGCTTGAATTAATTGTTACACTTGCATAACATTATGCTGAAGTACATTTTTTCCACTGTATGATTTCTAGATGAAAAAGCAAAGTTAGAGTGAAGTTATATTATATAAGACCAAAGAGAAAATGTATGAGAGAACTGTAGAAAATACCCTCATTAGACATCAGAAATGCCAAAATTTTAAGGTTAAAAAAACCATAAAAGAACTCCAAATGCATTATGACAAATATTAGGAGAAGTATACACCCTTAATGCTGGCCCAAAATAATGCCCAAACAGGGAAGAGAGTGAAAGAAGTGAACAAATAAAAATTTACTCTAGGACTTTTCCTGAAAAATGAGTATCAGGTAAGTATGAATTGCAAACACTCCAATGCCATTATCTCACCACAACTACTCCTGGAGCAGGTGGAGAGCTGTGGGCTGATCAAGGTGTTAGCAAACACGATTTCCTGAGCGTATCCATCCACTGCCCCGTGCAGCAGGTGCTGTGCCTCTGCCCTCCACGGGGCGAAGCGCAGAGCTGGAGGAGGACAGGGAGATACTGTGCCTTGCAGCTGTGCTTCTTGCCTTGGCTGACACTCCCTGGTCCTCCTTCTCCCCAAGGAGCCAGAAGATGCTGCTGCACTTCCTCACAGCCAAGGTTGGGTATAAGGGACAGAGAGAGGAAACACAGCCCTTCTGAGGCCATGCACTTACTCTGGCTTACATCAATTATCGTTATTTACCTACGGTCCCACAGGCAGGCTTTTGGAAAGGACCTGTCCGCTTTGGCTACACACTTGAGACACATCCTGCACACTGCTTTCCCAGCTGGGCCCATCCCATCCCGGGCAGTGACTCAGCTGTGAGAGAGATGGAAGTGTTGCATACCCCATCATCCTGAGTCACCAGCTATTATTGTCGCACGCAGGTGGACAGTTCTGGTGAGAGGAATTTCTCCAGGGTTGCCAGAAAAAGCAAGATCATCATCTCCACATCACCACTGTAAAAACAGACACTTCTCTTCGGGAATCGCTACTTCAGATTGATTTCTAGAAGCTTGTGGCCTCCTGACAGAGATGAGATTAGTTGGTCTCGAGGTAAAGGAAGCTCAGGGATCACATCCTGGCAGTAAACCTTGCGGGAAGGTATGTTTGCAGGTTCTGTCTGGGTTCAGGTTCACTTGCCCTAAGCCAGCCCCTACAAAGTGTGTACAGCTGGATGCTGTATGAGACGTGTGCTGTCTACAGAGCAGATCTGCAATATCATGCTGTACGTGGCTTCAGGAAAATTGCCTTTGCCAAACTGAAAACCTCCTTATTTATCAGCTTTGATCTCTTTGGCAGACGAGAATTTCAGCAGTTAACGTTTTGCAAGACAGCCCTGACTACACTGGTTTCTCATGATGTCCCCTGCATTTTCATTTTAGGAGGATTCTTTTCTGTGCTCTCCAAACGTCAGTCAGCAGTGCCCCGAGAGTTCAGGAGGGAACAAACAGGGCCATTTCCCCTCCAGATGCTGGGGACTTCCAGGTAAACCGAGGGCTGCAGCTTCTGCAGAGAGCACAGGGGGCCGCAGAGCAGAGCCCAACCCGGGCCCGCGGCCTCTCCGCCAGCGGCTGCCTACGTGAGTTCCCAGCTCCCCGCGGAGGTGCCAGGGAATCCCGGGCTCCGTTTCCTAGGGCAAGGTTTAAATCTGAAGCAGGTTTTGGCTGCGGGCCGCTCACGGGTCCCAGCCGTTTCCTGAGGAAACGGAGGCTGATGGCACCGCTCCGCCGTGCTTGCTCCCGTCCTTCCTCAGGCCCGGACACCTGGTGCGGCCCCACCCGCGGGGCCCGGCCCGGCACAGCTGCGGGAGGCGCCGCGCACCTGAGCCCCGCACGCGCTGCTGGGGGGGCCGCCCCACAGCCCCAGGCCCGGCCCGGCCCGGCCCTCGGTACCCCCCTAGCGGCCGCGCCTCCCCCGACCCACCCGGCCCCTGCGGTGTGCCGGCCACTGGAAACACGATAAACCCTCTGGGAGGAGCACAGGCAGAGTCCTCTCCTGTGCTTGCAGGAGCGCAGGGCGACAGCCCCCTGGCTGGTTAAAGGAGCATTAGGCCAGGCGCGGTGCCCCGGGCCTGGCTGGGCTGTCACCCTGAGTGTCCTTAAATCCGCTGCAGGCCCTGCCCCACCGCAAGCTGCTGCCTTGGTGTGGCTGAGGAGATCTAAAGTTGCCCAACAAGAGCCGCAGGCTCGGGGAAAGGCTGTATTTTGCTCACAGAGGCCTTCCCCGATTGCACCAGGACCATGGCAGGACCCTGGTTTCCCTGCAGTGTGTGATAACAGCCACATGCCCACTGCCAACCCCAACTCTGAGGCTACGCAGACATTTCCCACCCCAACCCCAACAACCCCCTCAGATGTTACAGCATCCTACCTGCTTCCCAAGCAGAAACAAACAGCTGCATCTCTCAGATCTCTTGTTAAGAGGAGACCAGTGACTGTTACAACATGGTTTATGCTCTCCTAGATGGGCCAGACCCTGACATCTCCACACAGGGAAGTTTCATCCATCCCCTTCTTGCTGGTCATTTTGTGGGCTGCAAAAACCATGCTGCTGGAGCTACTGCTCTGTTTTCTGCAAGGGAGAATGCATCTTCAAGGCTGGTTCCCAGGTCAGACTGCGCACTAACACTCATTTACCACCCCTTGACTCTCATTAGTGTTTGCTTTTTTAGCAAACCTTCAACTGATGAGTGAGAAAACCAGATCTTCTTCCCTACTTCTTTTACTGTAGTTGAAAGCAAGTCAGAAATTCAGTCAGGGAGCCCCTCTGAATGACAAAGAGAAAGTAGGTTTGTGCAGCTGTGGTAGAACAGGACTTGTCTGAAACTGGGATTGGGGCAGGGTTTACTTTGCATTTTGTTTAGAACAAAGAGCAAAGCTGAGTCTTATTTTAATTCCTGACCTGTTAGGCATCTCAGCTTCAACATTCCCCATGCCTAGGCAACATAAACCATCTATAAGCTCCTCAGATCTGAAGGGGATTTTTTTAGTTGGAGAAGTACAGGGTGCATTCTTCTCTACTTAGCAGCTTTTGGATTTCATGAACCCAGTCTATATTTAGCCTTAATTTGAAGGATGTGTAGACTGGATGTCCTGTTGGAAGCACATGGAAAACTGCCTGCTGACCTGACCCGTGCTTGCATTTCACCCAGCAGCTGCAGCCCGATTGGCACATTAAACACTTTCAAGTCATATTCTCCTGTATAAAGAAATATCCTGAGTTGCATTGGCTGTGAGCAGGAGGGGAAGTGACCTCTTGGGCCAGTTTTTATTGCAATAGTTATAAGAAACCAAGGAGTGACTCCATAAAGAGGGACATGATACTAGGACAATGCCTCTGGTAGGGTGAGAACCTCTCTCAAATCTCCCAGTTTGGAGAACTCCACCTGAAATGGCAAGAGCAGGGCTTGCGGGATTGCTGTTTCCTTCTGCCACTGGTATGCTCTGCAATCTTATACTTCCCACTTCCCTCTCTGTAAAGCAGGGACAGTAGCACCATGTTTTGCAAGACCCCAGCGTGACCTAACTAGATAGAGCTTGCACCGCACTGCAGGATTCCTCGGCAGCTCAGCCATGCATGGCTCGGAAGAGAAGGCAAGTCAGTTACTTCTCTTAGCTTGCAGTGACAGCAGCACCAGGATGCAGATATTGCTTAGTGAATCCTTCTGAGACCTTGGCTTGCACAAACTGGCGCTTGCAAAGTCTCCAGCTTGTTCAGTCTCCACATTCACATGTCCACCTCCAGTCTCTGACCTAGAATTCTGCTGTCTTTCCACACACAATAATATCATTCACATATTAGGCCATGGCTTTTCAAGGTCAGTGCCATCAATATGTGGAAAACACTAGAGGACAATAACAGGTTGATAAATCACATGGCAAATTAGGAAAAGGCCCTCAAGGGTTGTAAAATGTATCAGATCCGCTTATCACACCCCTTTCTGATAGTTTCTGTGAATCCCTGGTAGTAAACATCCTGCTTACCATGCTAAGGATGCTTCCTCATTGTGTGGTAGCAGGCAGTTGTCAATCCCAACCACTTCTGATACAAACCTGACATTTTCCTTTCTTTCTCTTGACAGGAACAACTGTAGTCACGCACCCTGCAGAGCTGAGCAATCTCTTCTGCTTTCAGAGCTCAGGAGGCACAAGTGAGGGCTCTGTGAAGAAATGCTGCTGAATCCCCTTGGATTGTGCCAAGGTGTTTCCGCTTGTTGAGGAATACATTTGGTATTGTCAGCTCGTAGTGCAGCAAAGGGCAAGTGCCTGGACACTCAGAGACACAGCAGGAGCTGATTATGCCAATCTTCGGCACACTTAGACTGTGAGGGTATAAAAGCCAAGGGTTTCCTTTTTTTGGGGTCCCTCCTTGGAGGCACCCGGCTCAAGTTGTTATTTTGTTGTTGCACTGTGATTAAATTATTTTAAGGATCCAGATGTCTGAGACTCTGCCATGGGAAAGCTGGGGCTGAGCTGGTAAGGAAACCTGGTCTGACTGTATGTGTGGGTGGTGTGTAGCCATGAAGGGGCCTTGGTCCCGGCTCAGGTGGTGCAAGTGTGACTGCCAGAGTGCCTCCTGGGTGGTCAGACAGGAAAGTTTCCTTAACACTCTCCTTGCTTTGCTTCAGGTCAGTAGCTGGAACAGCAGCCAGAGGTGCTTCAGGAATGGTAGGGCAAGGCAATACTTGTGAGACACCTGTGAAACAGTGATGTGACTGGGGTAATCTAGGATCTAGGCTCCTCTATACTAGTAAAATGAATGTTGCCAGGCACTGGTATATTGCCTACTCTGGCAAATAGACGTGTCTCTTGCACAGTTTTGTCCTGTGCAGCAGCTCCAGGCATGGTACGGGAATTAGCACAACCAGTATGGACATGAGTGGCTCAATGCTACCTGGCCTCAGTGCCTGAAAAAAGTCCCAGGTTCATTTAATTTAATAGTATGGATGTACCATATGGCTCCAGAGCTGTAATTTGCTGCCTCTTGGAAGAAAGAAACACAGACCTGTTACCTGTCCTAAGCATCTGATTCTTGGAAGGAAGGTGGCTCACCATTAAGTTTAGCAGAGCAGGGACTGACAAACCCCTGAGCAGTGCTGGCACATCCAGCAAACACACTTCTTTCTACCCATCCTTGGGGTGGGATTCTCCTCCCCTGAGAAAGCTCTGTCTCCCTGCAGAAGGGTGGAGAAGGACAGACACCTCCAGGAGATGGTTCCTCCCATCCTGGCTGATGCTAGGTGCCTAATCTGAGTCTGGTTGAAAGGAGATGGTTTCTCACGGCTCATGGGCTGGGATATGCCAAAAGGGTGGTACGTGTCCTCCAGCCAGAGAACAATCCTCCCCATATGATATGGACACAGCAGGCGAGTGAAACATGCAATGAGGAAGAAATGGCCCAGTTATCTTCCTCCTGTTAGCTCTGTTCCTGCCACACTGGGTCCAGTGTCACTTGGAGATAAAGAGCAAGTACCTTATTATCACCACCATGTCTGCCCTTGAGGGTTTATTCTTTCACCCCCTCCTGTCTTTGTTTCTTTCCCCCTTCCCTGATTTTTTTCTGTGTTGTCTCCCTACTTCCTACCATGCAATTCCCACTTCCCATATGGGTTTCATTCCTACCCTGTCCCCATCCTGTCTGCTAAAATAATCAGCAGTGAAACCCTGAATATGGCTGTTCACATTGTTTCCATGGGACTCGGTGGCAAGTCTCCTAGTGCGATGAATGAAGGCAGGACGCGCTTCTCAGAGCCATTGTTTCAAGCTGTCTGCCGTCTCAGGAAAGCACTGCCAGCTCCGTTTACACTGAGTCCTTGACTGGTGTGTTTTCTCCTCCATCTGCTGTGAGTAAGAAAAGAATCAGGCCCTTGCAATTTAAACAGTGGCCGCTTAGTTTGTGGAGTGCATGCTTCATCACCATGCTTCCCATGGGCCAGAGTGGATCCACGGGGAGGATGTCAGATGAGAGCATCATGAGGTGGTCCTTTATAAGCAGCCACAGACTCTATCCACTCCCTGATTTGGTTGTTAAGAGCAGGAATCTGGCTCATGAGTGTGGAATAGGATTGTCAAACCTGACCTGAGGCTCTCCTCTTCCCTGGAAACCCTGATGTCATGTTCATCACATTTACACAGTTTTCAGTCAGCTGAAAGCACAGAAGGAGACAGCCCACGTGTGTTTGGAGAGAGCTGCACAGACATCTAACTTGGAGTGACAATAATGAAAACATGCTGCAGCACCTTTTAGCTATGACACATGGTGCCTCCAGTCTGTGCTGGCTAAACATTTTAGTACATGATCTAAAACTGCCCACAAGGAAGCAGGAATTATGGTAGATGAACCTGGAAGATATCAGTAGGATTTGCAAGTTATAAAATAGTTTTCTTTTTGGACATTTCAGATTGTTTTAATAGCTTCCAGGCTTCCAGCATATGGAAACGGGCAGGACCTTGCCCAATGTTTGAATAGCTGAACCATACAGTTTACAAACATGATTCACGAAAAGAAGACTAAGTGGGATCTGAATATGGACGTAACAGAAGTGAATATGAACTGAGACATCCCATCTGGTGAGGAAACCAGTTTCCTGGTAATTTACCAGTTCAAGTACCAGTTTTCTGGTAACGGAAAATTCAAGGCAGTCTTGTCTATTTCCATAAAACATCTTCCCATACCAGGAGAGCAGCTTCCCATCCATGTCCTGCCCAGTGTTGCAAGAAATTTGTTCTGTCTGCTACTGCTCTTCCCCTTTTGACCCAAGTGATGGATCAACATTCTTCTGTGCAGTTTGTATATGCTTAAAGTGTGTAGATAGAGGCCCTGGTATAACACAGCTTGGAGGGTCCCAACCTCCTATCCTAAACAAGAGATTCCCTGAACACAGGGGAGGGTGACACAATTTCTTGTAAAATGCCAGTCCTTTCACAACCAGAGATAGTCCCCCCAAAGCTCTCCTACTTCCCCCCACATAGAATCAGGCTGCAACAACTCCTCTGTGGGCACAGTGAGAGGGTTTCACTCCTTCAGCCTGAGCAGGAGGCAGCTGTCCTATCCAAAGACCTCTATGAGGATATCCCAGCTCCTGTGATCACAGTTTGAAGTCCTGAGGCCTGGTTCTGGGTTTATTTCTAGTTTATTTCTTTTTCCGGGTTGTTTCTTGCTCTATCACATACATTTCCAGGCTAAGATTGCAGATTCCTGGGAGAAGGGGGATTCAGCAGCCAAACTCTTCCATGTCTAATTCCTCTGAAGAAAGAGGGCCTAAATTACTGTTTGATGCTGCTATTCATCACAGTCCCTGGCTAGTCCCACAAGGGAAACAGCTTCAGCCTAACAGTTTAAGAGTGCACTTTCTCTCCAAACTGTGTCACTCAAGAGGTGGAGCATTTGCCTGAGAGATGCAGGTCCAGGAGAGAGAGAACCTCCTCCAGCTCATCCTATGGACCAAACTATAAGGACTAGAGAGCAGGCAACAGGGACAGCAGTCCAGTGGTTAGTGCTCCTGGGTAGAAATAGTGGTGGATGGGTTTAGACTGTGATAATTGAGCAGTTTGTGCTCTTTGTATGACAACTGCACATTTTACAATTACATCATAATGCACAGTGCCCTCAGAACATCAGTGGCATGGCTACAACATTAGCTGAGTGGGATTTCTGCAGCACGTAAATCAGCCTTGTGGGCTCAAGTCCTTTCCCAGACCCAAGTCCTTTTCTACACCCAAGCCTAGGTGACTCATCAGTTTGCCAAAATCAGGTTGCCTAGGGTAAATAGGCCTTTAACCACTGTGCTATCCTGTGTCTTTGTGCCATTTGTTATTTCATAATCTTTCCCAGGCTGCTGGCAGTTTCAAAAAATCAATTCTCTAGTTGATGCAAAATTCAGTGGTAATTACAGTTCCGGTGTACTTTCCCCAGCAGCTGGAGAAGGAGGTACAAGCACAAAGCACATATGTGGCATTGCGGGTGGGGAGGGAGAAATTCTTCTGCAGTATTTGTAGATTAGCAATATGGCTGCCAAAAAGCGAGTTCCCAAGTGCCTGTGGTCCACATGTTGCATAAAAGCAGAGTGCCATCTTGGCATGGAAAAGGAACATTGCATGAAGAAACCCAAAATCTCCTCCTCTCCAGGTCACATTGTCCTTACCAGAGATGAAAGCCCATGAGCCGCAAAGTGGTACCCCATCAGCTGCCTTTGCCACCGGGCAGTGTATTTTGCTTTGACTAATTTGAAAGCAAACCCCTTACAGGAAACATGTGCTGGGTATACAAATGCAGTGTTTCGTTTATTTATGACACAAATGCAAAACCAAACAGGCTTTCACAGTTCTAGGTCACAGATGTCTTTAACGAAAACCAGCTATTGGAATGTTAATAACAGCTTCTTGTATCGTAAGCAATGAGTCCACTCAGTCATGCTTTTAGGAAACTAACAGTTTCAACAGATCAACCTATTAATCACTTGGCCTCCTAATAGTTCACATAAGGGCAGCTCTTAAGAATTTGTTAGTGTGCTGTGCTGACAGTTTGCTGAGCAGTACATGCAAATGCCCCAGATTCTGCTCCTCTGAGGTCCGAAAATGACAGGGTCTCCTCTGGGATACTAATAAACAATCCATTTGACCCAAACTGCTTCCATTCATTCAGTCTTTAGTCACTTAGTTAACTTGGAAATGCTCCTGTGGCTACAAAATATTCATCAGTGGTAAGAAGATGACAATTCATAACCCCACAACAACCACTCTGGAAACCTAAGTGACAAGCTGGTGTAAAATATTGTCCCTAAGTGCAGTCAGGGGAAGATGATTATTTATACTGGCCATAAGAAAAACTGTAGGGTGAAATTTTTGTTTTCTTTTATTGGTAAGAGGCAGGTAGTCTGGGAAAATATTTTTTTAAAGTGTTAGCCCAGAAAAATTGTGGAGTTCCTGTAGATTGAATCCCTGTGTTTTCCTATGCGTGGTCTGCTGCCTGTGCTCTGCAGCGTCATTCCTCAGAGCCTTCATGTCAAACTGCTTAAACTGATACGGGATGAAACAGACAATGACACCTGTGGTTTTTTTCCGATTTTCAGCCAGAAGCATGCAGAGCTCTAAACTGTGCCATGTAATCTCATTACTTCTATGTATTTTTAGACATTCTTCCTTTTTCTTTATATTTAGACATTCTTTCAAGGTTAATCACTACTGTTGCCATTAGAAAGCCAGGAAAGACTAGGTACAGCTGGACTTTCCTCTCCTGAAGCTTCAGCTTCAGAAGTAAGCAAAGGTTTTGTGATCAGTCCCGGTGCACGGCATGGAGTTACAGCCCAGAGAAGCTTTAGCTGTCTTCACTCTCTTGTTCCTCTGCTGCAGCCCCAGTGCTTAACATGGTGCCATAACTCCTCTCCAGGTCCTGGGGCTGTTGGTGGGTGGGTTAAGGTAAGACATGATGTTTCCCAGTGTGGAAGAAGGTACATGTCATGGTGTGGAGGTGGTAACTTCTGGCGCAGGAGCAGGGAGGGCAGCTGGAAGTCATAAGTCTGATTGTCAAACCTTTGAATCAGCAGTTGGTGGCTGTACAGAATGGTGTCATTTATCCTCTCTGCTACAGGCATGAGAAATGCCCACAGCAATTCTTCATGTGAGAACACAAGGCAGATGAAGCCGCCCATTCTTTGTTCTATATCTGTATATAAACCCACTGTTTGCTATAGTTCCCTCCCCTTCTCAGAATGTGAGTAACTAGCTGTATAATCAAGGTGACAGCCTGGAAGATATTTTCCCTTTATTCCTAGTAAAAGACACAGAGACTCATTTTTTGGACCATTCTGGACTTGTGTCCTGCAGCTGAAATCTGAGTCATGGCAGTGAGATGCTGCTACAGCAGCTTCCCCAGTGTTGGGCAGCTGGCTCACAAGGAAGGACATGCTTTGCAATGAAAACAGCACTGTCTACCGAGAGCAGTGCAGACCAATACTCCGAGTGTGCAACCCTAGTGCTTTGCTACACCTCATTCCAACAGATGCTCACATTTTTAATCAAGGCATTCCGTTATTAAATGAGAAACTTGTGGCTAACAAGAGCTGATTACACAGTATAATCTAATACAAGACTGACTACATGGTGTACCCAGGTTTTCTCCCCATCTCTACTCATACATACAATTTACTGCCGTCACCAGGTAAGCTGGTATATTTTCTTCATCCCAACCAATCATATTCCAGTTACAGAGACAACACCACAACTTACATCACAGTGCTGGACTGCACATTTAATACCTGTGTCTTGGGGTCTCTGTCCTAATGGGACATAAGCACATGTGCCTGCCAGTGTCACCAGGAAAGTTCTGTGCTTCCCCCAAAGAAAACATAGTCAGTCCCGTAATCTGCAAACGTGTGTGTATGCACATCTAGTAGGAAAACCATCATCTCTCTCCCAGTCAGATCAATTCACGGATGATAACTGATTCATGGAAAAGAAACAGGACAGGTGAGGAGAGAACTGCTGTAAAATGCAATGGTTTGCTACGTAACGCTGATGCTTAGCCTGCTGTCGTCAAAGGTGAAAGTTTAAGAATGAAGCATCCTTGCCTCCCGTGCTGCATGAGAAAAACCAGCGTCACAGCCCACAGAAGGCGGTTGTTTTTGTGCAGGGTTCCTGTTTGTTACTCATTTCCCCTCCTGTGTCCCAACACTCTGCCTCTTTAAAGCTCTTCCAAGATTCCTTATAGGAGAAGGTCTGCTGCCAGCTCAGAGTTTCCTGTTGTACTCTGAGAGAGCCTTATCTCTGCAATCTTCATGCAGACTGCAAGGAGATTTTGTGTTTGTTTGTGTTTTTACAAACCAGGCCATTTCTATGGACTAATCAGTCTCTCTGTGCTGGCTGTGGTGGGGCACTTTGTCAGAAAATTCATTAAGTAGATTTGTTTAGTTTGCAGGTTCCAAATATTTCTCCGCCTCTATAATTTCTGACAAACTAACACTGCCAGGTTGCCTTATTTAAACGTAGTTTTAAAAGCTCTTAAAGTGCCCCAGAGAGATGGCTAGGGATCTGGCAAGTGTGTCTCTCTACCTTTCTTTGGTCTGTTTTGTCTTTTGGTTTTCTAGCACAGCTCTCATCTCTGGGCCTCTACATCATACTTGTGCTCAGGAAATAAGAGCCTCATTTTCTTGTAGTTCTTCTCAACAGCAAGGGCATCACTGCATTTCTCAGCTCCACTGAAAGTCTGTCAGCATTCAAAGTTAATGTAAAAAAAGGCTTCATTTCTGAGATCCTCCTTAATTTTAAATGTCTCCTTACCTCTGCACTTGTGCATCTCTGCATAGAAGCTGTATGACAGTGAAGCTTTAAAAATATGATTGTATCAACAATCCTTTCGTACTAAGTTCTACTCTGGCACTGAATAAAGATGGCTGTTTATGTCTATTCGGAGGTACAGGTATCCTTCTGTTGCAAGGCGATGATGTTACTTCTCCAGTGGCATCCCAGACAGCTGCCAGCAATGGGATAAGAGCACTGGCTGTAGCTGCCAGAACAACTTTTATCCAGAAGTCAACTTGAGCAGTGTCCTGGGTTGCAGTGTAAGATGTAACCAAAAGCATGTATTCTATTATCATCTTCACAAGCTGTTAGAGCAGGTGGGGCAGTGTTCGTTATCTCCTACCATGACTTATATCTGGTAACACCCTCCTGGAGCTATCTCTGTTTAATGGGCAGTCAAGGACCCACTGCATGACTCACAGAATTACCTCATCCCATTGTGAGATGCTCACCCAGCAGGAAGGAGCCAAGCATTCCCACCTGGATATAATCTGGGCTTTTGGAACAGCAGAGCAGCCCTTACCTACTGGACTCCAGAGGACAAGACTGTTTGGACGTTCAGGTGAAGACCAGACTCTTTTCTACAGGATCACTGCTTCAGCAGGACCATTTCACCTGGACTGCTGCCACCACCCTGACCAACAAGGTGTCAGGTTGTATTCTGACTCTGTCAGTGCTCTTGTACTATTGCATTTATTTTCTCTTTAATTTTTTCTATTAAATTATAATTCTGACTTGAGATCTCCCACTGGTTGTTTTTCAAACTCGTACAAGCAGCAACACATGCTCCTTGGGTCAAACTCCAGATGCTAAATTTACTGAGAAGTAGGTAGCATCGCTAAGGACACCTAGGGCTGGGGCACCCGGAATGTTCCACTTATTGCAGCAGCTATTGAGCACTGATATCCTAGAGCGTCTGGTTTGTTAATGGCACCAAAGTGACCAGCGGCAGGGTTGTGTCTCAGGAAGGTCCCTGCCAGAGCAGAAATCAGAGCAGGGAGTCCTGAATCTCGGCTCTGCCCTGTGCCCATTTCTCTGAGGCCATCAGATGTATTTCACACATCAGGAGGAGGGATTGTACCAGCTACTTAGACACCTCTCATGCTAATGGATAATTATGGGCCTTCCCAGACACTGAGTCTATATTAGAAAAGGATTTGTCTGGTATTACTTAAAATAAGAACAGCAGGGGAAGGCCTGATATCTTGGATCAGTTCTTCATGCAAGAGGAGCCAGGCTGAGTTGGCTTTGCTCACCACCTGAATCACACACTTACTGTTGTGACTATATCTAGGAATGAGGGAAGGCTGCCCTGAGGCTGCTCTTTGGGGAAGAGCTACAGTGTTCCAGTGCTGCCATGGAGAAGGTGCTTTCTTATTTCTGTTCTTCTGATGAAACTGGCAGTGAAAATGTTGTGGTGCACAACCAGATGACAGTTTATCAGCTGAGATGCTGCAGTTAACAGCTTGGGCATGCTCCCGGTTTTGGTGTCAGCAGAGGCACTGAAATCTACAAACACCAGTACAGTGACTCCAGAGATGGGCAGGTCAAGAGAGGTTGGAAGTGAAGAAGTGGCAGTTTGCTCTGTGTTGGTATTGAGAAAGTGTTGATTCCATCTTGTCCATGTGTCTGGATTCAATAAAAATTGGTGTGCTGAGTGGTAGCTTTCCTTTCCCTTTGTGAGGGGAATAAAGGATTTAGAGCAGCTTGTAACACACAGCACGGATGAGAAGGTGAGCATTATTTCCAGGACTCAGAATGTAACAGTGACAAATGCTGCACTGTGTGACAATATGGGACCAGAGAAGGCTCCAGGTAATGTGAGGGGTGGCAAATGCTTCGTGTGTGCAAACAGAGAATGGAGAACTGTTAAAATCAGTGAAAGGAAAAGGAAATAATCTGCTGAAGGAAACTTGTGAGATCCTAACTGGCAGCTTGAGAGAAAAAAATGAATATGGAAGAGGTGAGAAAAGTCCTTCTGGTGCTTGAGAGCAAACCAGCACAATGTCATACGGTATCTCTTCAAGTGAATTCTCAAAACAAGGGAGTAATATGTAGCTGAGAAGTGTGGTCTGGCCTCCCACTTAACAAGCCAAGGGGTGATTGTCATTACCAGGAATTCATTCATGAGGACATAAGAGGAAAACATCAGCTTTGAACAGATCTGTCCAACTGAGAATGTTGACTATTTGGCCTCACAGAAAAAAACTTGTGGACTTTTAGACAGCACTGACCTTACAACATGACTTCATGCACTGCAAGGATCCTGTTTCCAGATAGCCTCATGAAACTGGCAGACAAATTTTACCTTTCATTTCTGAACAAATGAATGTTTACTCTTCTTTTATAATGAGGTTGTTCCAATTGTCCTCACCAGAGACCTGTCAAGCCAAATCTGGGCAGACTGTGACTATGGCAGTGTCAGATGAAGAAGGAGCAGGTGGCCATGCCCCTAAGCTCTTTTCTTCCCCCACTGTCACCCTTGGAGAATGGTTATCAATGCAGCAGCCTTGCTTTTGGCATCAGAAGTTAATTTCCTAGCAAATTATTGAAAATTCAAAGTTATTCCCGTTTCCCACACGGCAGTAAATAATAAACTATTAATATTACCCTGTGTTGAAGACCTGTGTGGTTTGCCAAAACGAGATAATTATTTGGCTACTTTGAGCAGACGCCATCAGGTAGCCTTTTGTGACATTCATTTACTGCTGGGTCCCCAAAGCCTCATTATATGGTGCCCTGGGGAAGAGCTGGAAAACTCCTCTCTCTCCACTGTCAGCATAACACTGTGTTATGTGGTGCTGAGCCATTACACACACTGTTCTTCACAGCATGAACATGGTTCATCCCTGTGGCCCCAGACAGTTTTGGAGATGTTGGTGATCCTTGGAGTGTTACTGGCCCTGGCTGAGGGGGATGTCAGTTTAGCTGCTGTATCCATCTAGAGCACAGATGTCCATATTTGATCTCATTGACTAGACTCCTTTCTAACACCTGAAAAGATCAGGCACTTCCAATGTATGGTTCATCTCAGCCTAAAGCAGAGAGCTGGAACAGCTCAGATGGTTTGCTCTCTCTCCACTGACTGAAAAGATACTGTCTCTTAAATTTGGGGGATAGGTTTGCTCTATTTACCAAAAAATTACTGTGACAAAGCACTCATCTGGGGGTCAAAATAATATTACAGTGTGACTTTTAATATGAAGTCCTCAGGCAGATCAGCCTGAGTTGGGCACCCTGACTGTCAGCACAAAATGTGATGGGAGCAACATGCTTCCCAAGGGAGAGCTGCAGCACCACAGCCCCAGCAGGACTGCTGCAGCACCAAAGCACCTCAGTTACCACCAGCTGCCACCACCCTTATTGGGTGGGAGAAGGAAGATGTGCTGGGTGAGAGAGCAAGGTAGCCCAATAGCCAAACCACTTTTGCATACGAGGGTTTGATCCCTGCATGAGCCATTCACTTAAGGACTGGACTTGATCCTTCTGGGTTCCTTCCAACTCAGACTATTCCGTGATTCTGTAACTTCTGAATGCTTTTGGAGAGGTACCACTATCACGCTGATGGTTTTGCTTGGTCATCTGTAACTAATTCTTCTTCAGCCTCCAGACGTTTGTCTGTTACCTTTTCAGGTTTCCCTTCCAAACATGAGCAACTAATCTGCTCTGGGCTAAACATGGCCCAGCCCTGGCAGCCCATGGAGGACTGAAAACTGCCAAGGAATATGCCAAGAAGGGAGCAAAGAGTGGTTCAAATGTAGGGTAAGTAAGGGCATCTCCTAGATGGTCACATCGCACTCCCAGCTCCCATTTTCTGTCTGCCCAGGTTGGTCATCCCTTCATCTGAGACAGTTTTCAAAGCTGCCAGCTGTCCTGTGCTCTCAACTTCATGACTTCAGGCTCCTTTCACAAACAATAACCTGGTGACAAAAGGAGGAGAGTAACAAAGTTCTCCTCTTCCACTTCTGACGAACTTCAATAATTTAATACCAATCATTAATTCGATTTTCTTTTTCCAGACCAGTTCAGAGAAGGGAGGAAGAAGTGGCAGACAGTACTTTGAACCTATCAGTCATGGTGTGAGATGAAACTGAAAAGTTTCTAAGTAACTGAAAAGTCTAAGTCCCCTTGAATGTTCTTTAAATACTCAAACCCCTAAACCCCAGAGGAAGTCAGAGGAAAGGATAGTCTTAAATGTCTAAATTACTTGATCAGGGGTTAGCAGCTGATAAGTACACTCTGATACCTTGCAAAATTTTGCCTATTTATAAATGAGCTTTTTCCCTGGCTTTCCTCAGTGCCAATTGAGTGCAAGTGTTGGCAAGATCCGCGCTAGTTTGTCTGGGCTCTGAACCACTTTGCTGAATACTTAATCAAGCTGCTCGACTCCCTTTCCCAACAGAGGCCATTTATACAGCAAGAGAATCAGCTGGTCGATGAAGCAGACAAGTGGAGCAGGGGAGAGGGAGCAAGCTCTTTGAATGGGATGAGAACAGAGCCACCGGCACCTCAAGAAAGTTTATCTGTCTCCAGTGCCAAGCGCACACAGTGCTAATCTTTTGTTGCCATGAATATTCAAGCCCAGCTGCCAGCAACAGAGGGAGCAGCTGCAGTGGCAGAGCTGGCAGGTCCCCTCGTGGTGCCCTCGCTTGCCGACCCTGGCATCTGGGTCTGTCTGGGTGTGGGGAGGGGGAGATGCTGCTTGCATTGCAGACAACAGACAACGAGCCATTCAGCAGCCCAGCCTCATGCTTCCCAAGCAGCAAGAAGTCAGGAACACACTCACCCTGGAGAGCCCAGGACTGTCCTTTCTTGCTAACATGGGTGTGCCAGATGCTCCAGATGTTTGGGGTCATGTGAAGCCCTGGAGGGAAGAGGTGAGTCTGGGACAAGAAAGAGCAACAGCTGGGGCAATATAAGATTGAAGAACGTCTGCTGCTGCTTGGGGAAAATAGTGAGACAAAATCCTGCAGGCTCCCTGGAAAGCTAGGCATACATAGCCCTAGGCAGATCACAAGTCTCATGGCATATTTGGCAAAGGTGCCTATTTGTTAGCAGGACACGGTGGGCTGGTGAAATGCCATTACAAGAATGCAGCACTGGTCACAGACAAACTGGCAGGTGAGTGCTGCTGCAGTGTCATGGAAGAGTTGAGGGATTTTCGTCACGTGAGGTTGGAAGCAGCAGCAGGAGGAAGCCATGAACTCTCCTCAGATGACCAACTTGTGCTTCTCCACAATTTAGGGCAGCATTTCAGCATGAGGGCACTGTAAGAGCAAGTCTTTGCCTCAGCATACTCCAAAGGGGAGATAAATGCGCTGGTACAAGCGTCAAGAGACAGCAGGTCAGAGCAGACATCCATGCTGCCAAGGCATCACTCTGCCCAGCACTAAAGTCATCAGAGGCTGTAATGACCCTGCCTTGGCATGGAAGATCACTGAGACCCACTTTGCTTAGATTTCCCCTGTTAAGCAGTGAAATACGCTAGGGAAAAAAGAAATGAAAAAAACAAAAAAACAAAAAGAAGAGATGACTAAGGAAGGCAAGACCAAGCAGCATCAAGAAGCATCTGAGGCTCAGATTTCTTGCCACCAAACCCAGAGTGGTCACTATCTTAGAGTTTTGGGAGGCTAGAGACTGCTGTTGAACGTTTTGCTTCTGTGCATTGAAGAAAGTGGCTCCTGGAGCCCTTGCTATGGTCAGCTGTCAGCTACTGACATTCATAAGTGTTCATTCCCATTCTTCTGAGGCTCTAATTCCCTTCAGGAAAGCAGAGCCTCAGAGCAGCGATACGTTCATGTGACAATGCCACGAGCACAACATCGCACAACAACCAGAACTGCAAATTTCCTATTCTCTGGCACATAACTTTCCACCTAGCACAGGCATACAGCCACAAAACAGACCAGTTATCCAGGCCTCCTTGGTACAGGACTCAGAACTGTGGAGCAGTTGATATTGCCAGAAAAACTACCAGAAACAGAGATAGACAGGTATCCTGAGAGATAGAACAGCCTTTGAAGGCTAGAGGTGGATATCGTGCAGTTAGCTATTGACCTCCAAGAAACGGGGGACTTGAATTTTTCAAAAGAGGATCAGACCTGATGATCTGGGGGTCTGCATCCCCAGGGCAATTTCTGTAGGCAGCCCATAAGGAAAAATGAGCCATAGACCTGCCTTTAGGATTTACATTTTAGAATACTGCATGGACCAGGGTAAGCACTCTTAAACAAGCAATTATACAGCACTGCAAAGAAAAAAAAGTGACCTCTTGATGATGTTGAACTTTCCAGTCCTCAATCCTGTCTCTAGCCTTCCAAATTTAAAAAGAAAGTCTATCCTAACTGTATCTGCAAATAGGACATCTCAGACAAAGAGGGGAAAGTAGGAATAAAGGCAGGAGAAATCACATCTATCAAAATATTTCATTTCATGTTTTCTTTGCCTTTTTTATACCAACTTTTAAAAGATAAACTAAATTGAAAAAATTGATGACATATTTTACATTTCAGTAGGAGCCTTGATGGTAAACACAAATGTAATAGTACCTACTTTAATAATCTGATTTTTCCTAATAGCAATTTTCCCAATTTTCTGGCAACACTCTTCACAGAGTGAGAGCCCAGCCACCCCACAGTCCCCTTGCCTGGCACACATCCCATTCAGTGTTAGAACGGACACAGTATGTAGGTGCTTCACGTAGATGTATGGCTATCTTTGTCCCTAGATTGATATTAAATTATAAACAGTTTCTGAAAAAGAGCTTTATCCACAGCAAATCCACCTCCGGCTGCTGCTGCTTTTTCGCACTAAGAGGTCAAGGGTTTAGAAACTGATTTCAGACTCCCAAGCTGTTACCGACGAAGTGCTGATATAGCAGAAGGAAGGGCCATGGTCACAAAAGGTATCTTTGTTTGCAAGAATTTAAAATCCCTTCTCATATTCCAGTACTGTTGTATTTCCTTCCTCCAGGTTTCGCCTTGGATTGAGCTACATCCTTCTGGCCTTAGTATCATTACACGTATTTTTCTCCTGTTTTTTTCTGGATTTGAATGCAGTGGTTTGCATGAAATTCAGTAGCACCAATCTGTGCTCTGGGAGTCTGCATGACTTTATCCAAAGTGTTCCTGATGACCCCTCATTGCTTTGAAATGCTGCTCTGTGCTCTCAAACCCATCAGGCGTGCACACAGCGATGCTGCTGTGCCACACGAGCACATTATAGACCAGATGAGCATAGAACAAGGATCTGCTAACAGGAAAAGGTGGACAGAGCTGTACCTGGGCTACCCTTGTAGCACAGTGCTCTGGACAGATTCAGTCTGCTCCAGACCTGGCCAGTGTCTGAGCTTGGCTCCATGACATTTATCATGTACTAATTCATCTGATGGAGTTGTAGGCCTGATTTAAGACTGCTTTGGGATAGGAGAAGGGCCTGGTGGCACCAGAAAGATGCATTCCAAAATGAGAAAGTCCCTTCAAACTCTCATGACAAACCACTGCAAAGGGGAGAAGGGTTTTAATAGGGAGAGAGAGCAAGAGAAGCTGACAATGCCAAGAAACAGGTGAAGGGTCCTACATACCAGGTTTGGGGAAAGATGGTCAAGGGAATATTTAGACTTTAGTTTTACCTGTCTACTACTGAAAGCACAGCTGAAATGCCACCAGAGTATACCCAGCACCAGGTGCAAAGGGTTTTAACCCCATCTGAAGGAAGCTAAGGGACTTGATGTAGCCACATCTCATTCCCTGATGCCCAGCATCCAGAAAGGAGTCCAGATCCATAGGCTAGGGAGGCACTCTGAGTCTCCTCACAAGACTGCTCCACCTTGCAGATGTAAATGAGATCCCCCAGATTCCCACAGAGGAAGGCAGCTCAGCAGAGAAGGGGGTTTGGGCTCCCAAGGGGATGTGGAGTGAGGATCCCTCTTGCACTCCTCTTCTGGCTCAGTGGGTGTTGAGTTCTTTCCCCCACAGTGAAACTTTTTGATAGGAGCCATCAAAACTGTTCCTCAGCATCCTGTGTCTTTTCTCAGCAAATGCACACCTGGGAATGGGTTAGGTGAGCTCTGAGGAAGGCAGGTACTAAGTTGTTCAGAGCAACAAAAACACAGCTTTTTCTGGGCATGGTGATTTCTTTTAAGGGTGGGAAAAAAAAGAGATGGATTTCAGCTAAGTGGGAGAGGAGAGTGGGAATTTCTGGGTTCCCACCTTGAACTCAGCTTCCTGAATTCTGCCAAACAACCTGTTCAAACACCTAACTCTTTACTTAGGCCAAACAAATAATGAATACAGTTGATCAGTTATATTTGCAATCTGGGAATAGTTCGTGCATGTGTTGTGGTGGGAGGGAGGGCGTCATGCAGAGACTTGCAGACTTACCTGTGCTTGGCATACACATTTCCCTTCATTCCTCCATTTTGACATAAGATTAGTTACACAGAATGGAAGTACCTCATTTTTTGGTGATGTGGAACTTCTCAGCTCTGCATCCCACCCTCCACTGGGGGCCAGTTCAAGCAAGGATTGCTGAGGGGAGCATATGTGCTCGAACCCATCGGCTGCTCTTGGCATGCTGGCTGGTCCCAGAAAGTGGATGCAGCTGGCAGGAGCGTAGCGAAAGAGAAGGAAGAACTGATGGGAAATACGTGACGTGGATCTTGGGTGGCAAAATATCTTGTTGCAGCCCTGACTTGAGGGCAATCAGTGAGAAGGGGGCTGATTCAGAGGGCTTTCTTCTGCCGTGCTCAAAGGCAGGAACAAACCATACGAGCAACACTCCATTCTGTCCCCTCTCCTGAATGCAGCCATGGTGCCCTTTGCAGGGAAGCATGGGCTGCTCTCAGGAAGCCCCATTTCCCAGGTGGGCTGGAAGCACTCCCTCAGCCCCGCGTTGTCTCCAGCCCACAGGAGACAAGTTTGCTAAGCCTCCCACTGCTTCCTGCGTGTCTGATATCTTCCTCTGCCAGGCTAGCGTCTGGCCTCTTTTCCCTGTTTAAATACAGGCAAGATGTTTTTCTGGTAATAGTTTTGTAACAGCTTCTTAAGATATTTCCTGTTTGGTTGGGGTTTTTTTTCATTTTTTCCTTTTTACCACAAATTGGGTTTGAATGCTATGTATTCGAGGCAAGAACCTGCCCAAGCCACAGGCCAAAGGGCATCTGTCTTGTTTTGCCAGGTGCCAGAAACAGCAACTGGACTCTACCCGCTGCCTGGTGGGTGGCAATACTCTTCACAGTTTCTACAGCACTTCCAATTTCCAGTTTTGTAGAATTCCCTCCAAGTCTGCTGTATAGCACATTTGCTGCTGCAAATCACTCCGACACTGGTTTAACATCTTTAGTCTTTTGTGCTAGAGTGATCCAGAGAACAGAGGGTCTTTCTGGCAAATTTAACTGAGGCTTGGCATGGAAAACACAGAGACTTCAATTCTAGACTTTCAGATGACCCTAGGGACTTCACATAGTAAAAGGAGATGTATAGTAACATCTGTAATTCTTTCTGTTGCACCCCCTCATTTGGAGTCCTCCAGAAAATCTGTGCCCAGAACAACAAATATGGCCAAATCCATACTATAGTTGAACCTATAACAAACCAAAAACAGCAGCATAAATTTCTAACCAAGGCTTATATAAAAAATCCAGTTCTACCCAAAAAAGTGGACAGACAGAATTCCTTGAGCCTTTCTACTATCATAGGAACAGGCTGGTGCTCTGGGGCTTTTGTCCTCAGTGGAATATGGGGCCACTGCTTTCTCAGATGCTGGGGAGGAGAGGCTTTGCAATGTGCATAGATTAGAGAAGAAGCTGGAGGATGCACCTTCTGCACTCCAAGTGTCAGGCAGTACTGAATCCCACATTCATGAAGGACCAACTCTTTCAGAATCATCAACTGGCTGTTGTGCCATGGAGTATCACGAGCCAGCAACCACCCAACACATGCTCAGACAGCTCAGGGCTGCCCGTCTCACCCAGCTCCCCTTCAGCTCTGGGAAGCTGCTGCTGCATTCGCTGTGTGGACAAGCAAGCAGAGTTTGCAGTCTCCGGTTTTGCTCTCAATCCTGAAAGCAGCTTGAAGCCCTGGTGGTGGTGGTGGTGGTTCAGTGTAACAGTCTGCCCCACACAAGAATGCTTTGGATTCTTGACAAGTGACAAAGCTTCCGTTTAGGCATGAGAAAAGGATGAGGATGCATCGCAGGGCTGGAAAGGGATATTTCAGATACTCTTATGCCATCCCTGCCTATTGCTATCTGCCTTACAGGTGCTGAACTGCTGATGTAGTTCTTTTAAGCTCTGTGTTGCTCAGGTCTGTGTTTTTTAACTTGTGCTCTGTGTTTGGCTTCAAGGTTACCCTTTTTTCATGGCAAATCCATCAATAAGAAAAATTTGGAGACATCTGTAGGATGAGGACTTGAAACTGAACTCAGCCCCAGTTCATCAAAGTACTTAAAGTGCTTGCATTGAAGAGGGGCCGTAAGTCATAGGATAGTAAACTGCTTCTAGACTGATCCCTGTCCAGTGTATGCACATTGATACATGGCATTTAGAGCTTCAAAGACTGAAAAAAACCCCCCAAAAATGTGGGGCACCTAAACTAGTGATCATTTTGGAGCCTAAACAACTAAAACAAGAAATCAAAATCTCTGTTTTGTTGCTCTCTTAATAGTATAATTGTGGCCAGATGTATGGTGCCTATTTTTTCAAAGTAAACTGAATTTTAGAGGAAAAAACCTCATTTCGCAATTTGCTGATGCAATACGTCAAGCTGATGCCAAAGAAGATTTGGCTGACATGCAAATTTTCCAGTTCATGCATCTTATGGGTAAATTACCATATTTATATTCTATGCTTAGTTCAGTACTAGAAAGTTTTCTACTGGGTCACTAGAAAACTTTATAGCATGTCTGAGCAGTGATTGTCTGATGCACAGTGTGTCCTGGCATTTGAGTCCTGCATTGCATATGTGTGTAGATACAGCTTAGTACCATGGTACTGGACACGAAGCTGTGCCCCCTGGGAACCTCAAAGGTCCCAGCAGTGGCAGATAGATAGTAGGAACCTGGCTCAGGAGGGGTGAATGAACTACCAAAGGGGTGAAAGCATTCCCTGACGTTACACAGCTGCAAAAATGTGCACCTGAGCAGGCCAAACCAGGGAGGGGATGGACGCCCAACTAGCCTTGAGCTGCGGTGGAGCTCTAATCCCAGCTGCCCCTGTGGCAGGTGACAAGTGAGGCACAGACTGGGGTATTTTGTGTGCCTGTCAGTCATGTGCCATCGCCACAAGAGCAGATGGGGCAGGCACGGCACGCAGGGACCTGCCTGCGCGACAAGTAAATACACAGAGCTCATTCAAGGCTCTTTCCTTGAATACGCTCACTGGTTCACCCTCAGCCCAGTCCCGCGTGTGGACAGTCGGCAAATTTGGCCTCAGGCCCAGCCTTGAGGCTGCTCTTAAAATTCAGCGTCGATGCAGCGACAGTGTCAGCTCTAGCACTGCACGGCCCGGGAAGCGGCTCCCAGCACGTGCGCTGAGCACACCGCGGGCCCGCGCTCTGCTCCCACGTGCGGACGCGCCGCACCGAGCGCTTCCCCGAGGAAACTGCTGCCTGCTCCTCAGAGGGCTGCAATGGCAGGGCAGAAGGAGCTCCGCTCTTCCCGACAAAGCAAGCTGCATGCAAGCAACGTGTGAGCTTACCCCAAACGGTGAATCACTTCTGAAAAGGCAGACCTCTTCCTGGTGTGTTTATACATACAGAGAATCTGCATAAACATGCCACATGTCTGAGCACATGGACTCAGCCATATGCACCCATGGATACACACACGCTTCCTTCCATGTGCGTGCGTGTGCCTGTGTATCCCTCTGCCAGCACCAGATTTCTGGCAGGAGCTCCTTCTGCCCTTGCCCCACAAACAGCAGGCACTAATTCTCCCATCTGCAGGCTTCACCCTTTTCCTTGCCTTGCTTTCTTGCCTGCCAGCAGACATGCCCTCTCTTTACCTAGTCAGTCTTGCAGTCTCCCCACCACTTCCTAAACCGGTGCTTTTTATCAAGCAAATTCTCTGTTGAAGCATGGTGTCGTCAGGGGAAGAACTTCAGGGGCCAAATGCTGCGGGAATTAAGACAGCATGATGTGCTGAAGCCTGTCCACAGCCCACCTCTGACTGGCACTCCAGAGGCACAGCTGGGCACACCTGAAAACCCCAGAACCACAGCAATGACATACCATGTGTCTCTGCCTTGGCTTATGGTGGACTGTATTGCATACTGAGGATAAAAACACAATAGCAAGAGATCACAAACAGAGTTTCAAATACACTGATTTCTACTTTTCTTTTGTTTTCTGAATTTGTCAATAGGTTACTGTAATTCTGTGTAGCACAGTGATGCTTTGGCTCAAAGCCAAAGGCAGTAGTATTTTGAGGCAGCTGACTGCAAGGTAAGAAATTGGGTTAATACATTTTTAAAAACAGCTTTAATATTAGGTGGTCATCTGCTTTGCCTATTAGATCAGTCATTTTAATCTTTAGCTATGCTATTTAACTGCATGCTATTCATGAGATTTCACAGTTATTTGAAAACCAGACTTTGTCCCAACCCTTCTATCTTACGTGTTTTGAGAGACAGCTTCAAATCTAGCCTCATCCACTGGAAAGCTGGCCATAACGTCTCTCTCACATGTTTTATCCACTCCCCAAATCCTTCCTAGGTTGTGTCATTTTAAAAACCTGCAAGCTGGGACATCAAAGAGAGGCCAGGCATAAGAAGAAAGCAAGCATGGAGGCACTGTAAAGAATTAAAGCACAAAGACCTGTGGGATTAACGCCTGGAGATTTAGGTCTGTTCGCAGCCACAGTGGAGACTGTGCAGACAGGGCATGAGAAAATATTTGCCTTGAACATCAGAGTTTCCTGGTCAAGGGCTTTTTCAGCTCTGCCTTGCAGAATGGGAAGGCAAAGTCAGCACAAGCAGATCTACACTGAAACAACAGCTGAGTTACTGCCTCAGCACCAGATCCCTTCCTCCCAGTCAGGGCTGTCACAAAGGCAGGTTTGGTTTTGTTGGGGCAGTTTGTTTTGGTTTTGGAAGGATATGCTTTGTCCTTGAGATTTTTCCTTGTTGGACAACCAACATTTGGGGCAATGCCATAGATTCCGTCAATGCGGGAGCCTGCTGCGCCTTTTCTTTCTAGACTGAGCCCCCAGCCTGCGAGACCAGCATGGTGTCTCTTGATCCTTCCAAATGAAATTAGGAAAATGGGCTGGCTGACTTGCATCTGCCCTACGCTGCACGAAACGGCACTGCAGAGAGGGCGCATTTGCTAGGAGAAGTAATAAATGTAATTTCCTCCATGAATTAGCTGTGCCACACTGGCTCCAAAGGGGTCGAAGGGAGAACAAGAAAAGAGCCACTGTCTGTTAAAATACCAGCCCCTGACTTATCAAAGGAAATGGGATATCAGGTCATACTTCAAAACCTAATGACAGCCGGCCAGGGGATTTGATCAGACCCATTTCCTTTGCTCAGTTTTTACGGGGCACTGGCTACCTTAGAGTGAGCACAGAGCCCTCTGTGCCTTTGAGGAGAAGGTGACTGAAGGATAGACCAAAGGGATGGAGGGGAGGGCAAAGCAGGGCACCGGGTTGTAACCAACTGGCTCTGTTGGTGCCTAAAGTGACCTTGTGTAGAAGCAGGAAGAATTTCAGGTCGGCAGAATGTAATTACTCTGGTTGGAAAGTTGCCAAGATTCTGGCATTAACATCCCTATGCCTCTAAAAAATGCCACAGGGCCAGAACTATAGATTTCTCCATGGCTAAAAAACAGCAGTGGAGAGGTAGAAGAGCCTGTAAGCTCTGTGAGCAGCTTGAATTGTTATATAGTGGGGGTTGCAAGAGCAGTTAGGTTTTCCAAATCTCTCTTTTAGCTTAAAAACCATGGCTAAACTAAAGTGAAATGCTGGATATTCCCCTCCCCCCACCCCCATCCCCAACCCTTTCCTCTCTTCAAGGAACAGAAGAAGAAATTCCCGTAGAACTGTAGCAAATACAACCTGGTAAAATAGCACACACACATTATTTCTCTTCCCCCACTGTCATTGCTTTTTGCAAATCAATCTCATTCAGGACAAAGTCTATAGCAGACAGATCAACACTCAATTCTAGCACTGTCCAGACACCAGATGAAAACTGAGGACCTACAGTGCCCCCAAAAATACAAAGGTGAGGTTCTTTTTTCTAAGCACCTCCTTCTACTTTGTGGCAGTTCAGGGAAAGCCAGACTGAGTGCCCTACACTCGGCCAAAGTTTAACAGGACTTTCTGTAGCACAAGAGGCAATAACACTATTACAGAGTATTGAGTCCTGCTGAGTTTCATTGCCAGCAGAAACACTTTGTACAACCAGGTGTGGAGGTTTCCTATACAGGTCTTCAAAATCCAGGGGCCCACATCTGGTGCCAGAGGAGAGGAAGGGACACGCTAGCACAGCAGCTGTATTGGATTATATTCATAATTCTCAGAAATGTACAGAAACACTTTCCAGCATGCGAACACTTGCGTTTCAGGATTAGTCTTGAAAAGGCAGAATCAAATTCTTCCCTTTCCTGGCACTCTCCCCTTGACCCACAGGGGATCAATCAGCTTGTGAGCTACAGACGAAAAGTTGCACACAATAAAGATTCTTTTCAGATACAGCATTTGGCAGGGGCTCATTAGAGGAAAAAATGGCACTGCTTTAGACAAGGAGTGGCGTTAACTTTTCTCCTTGCAAAAGGCAAAGGATATGAGTTACACAGAAACCAGACATGAAGTTCTGAGAATGGGGGCCCGATAGAGAAGCCTGAGTGACTTTGAGAGCCCCATGGCATCGCCACACACTGCATGTGCAGCCGTGGCACACGACAAAGTTGTGGCTATGCAATGTGACTTCACTTTTAGATCAGAGCTGTGTCTTTTTATGTGACAGTTGTACAGGAGGGCTTGAAAAAGCTAGATGGAATGGTCACTGTCACGTCTTTCTTTTCAAAGGTTATTTTAAAGCCCAGACTCTGAAAGAAGACAATGACGAAATACTTGTATTTTCAAAGTTAGCTTCTGTCCTTCTCTGCTGTAGAAGAAAGTGTAAAAAATGATGGACATCCAAAACAGAAGAAGTAGAACTTAATTTTGTAAGTGTCAAAATTTCTTGGTCTCTTGCTCTCCAGCTGGCAAGATTGTTTGAAAGCCCTGGGGGCTTTTTCCTCAGGAGCTTGCCTGACCTGCAACACCTAAACAAACATGCAGGAACATATCCTTTCATTGCTTTCCTACAATTTTTGCTCCTATAATTATTCATATTTTATGAAAGCTAACAAGAGAGATGAATAGTCTAACTCTCTATGAGGGCTGTCTTTTTCCCAGGGGAAAAGTCTGTAAGTTTCCACAGTGTAGTTGCTCCTGTTTGTACCCAAGTGTCATATAAAAGTTAACCACTCCTGCACAGATTTTTGGTGGAAGTGCGTTTGCTACTTTTTATAACAAGGAAAAACAGAAGCAGAATGCCAAAGAAACTCACATGACTGACTGCAAGTGAATCACTCAGTGCTATTTCTTGTATACACATAAAGTTTTTCAGTCCCAGCACGCCCGGTCCTCAGAGAAGAATCTCCTCCTTACTCTATTTTGACTCATTACAATTGCATTTCTTCTGTAGCATCAGCCCAAACTGAAGCCCAAACTGTTCTGCATGCCAGAGAGAATAGTTCTACCAGACAGATTAAAAAAGGACCAAAAAAGGCAGTCACGAGCTGTCTCAGGTTATGTAAGGTGATACCCTGATGCAATACAGAAAACACCCCAAGAAGAGGGTAAGTGAAAAAAAAAAAAACAAAAAAACAAAAAAAAGGCTGGAGAAGATGACCACAAGCTTGTATTTTAAGCAGGGAAAGGAAGCTCAGCTGGTGTCATTCCAGCACAGGCCAACTTTGTTTCACAGTTTAAAATGTGTTGTGATTGAAATAAAGCTGTCCATACAAGCACTGCCTGCCTGAGAGGCACTCTGTAGGTCCAGGCCCTGCTGAGATTGTGTGCTGGCAATTGTTTGATAGTGCTCAAGCAATATATCTGCACCCTGAACCACTGCAGGTGTTGCTTTCATAAACAACAATTTTCAAAGACTTAAGTATGTATTAATCAAGGTGCAATACTGAATAGGTGTGTTGCCCCCAGATGGCAGCCTCTAAAGTATTCCTCAGTTCCTGAGGAATAAAGGCATGAAGCAAGAGCAGCAAGAAATCACCACGGACTTCCTAGGTGCTCACTGTAAGGTCATGGGATTGCAACATGATAGTCCCAGTGGAACATTAGGAAAGAGTATTATATTTTTTAGAATGACAACAGTGTAATTTTCTGGCCTCCCCATGCATGATTGGAGGTCTCGCATTTCTGGATGATCTGGATTAGTGTAACTTTAATCTGTTGCAGCATTCATTCCATCACCAGCTCTGGCAGCAATCCAGGCACAGGACAGAAAGCCTCCAACAGCCTTTCTTTGGGAACCTTCTTTTCCCTATCCACTTCACAGACACAGTGACAGAGCTTTTTCTGACTCAGAAATAAGCCTGTCTTATATCCCTGTTGGCTCTGAGAGCCTGAGATAGCTACACAGTCATCTGTCACAGGCATCATTCTTCTTGTTTTATCACATCGTTATGTGACTCAAAGGCCACAGAGTAGGCAAGTATCAGAACCAGGAAGATGTACTAAGTTTTTTGCACCTTCAAAGAACAACAGCATTAAGCAGATGGTAATTTATCATTAACTATTTTATTTGGTTCTGGTTTGCATCAGCTTTAAGAGAAAGGTGTTGACTGCATCAAGAGTCCTGTGTGATATATTATACTATAAAAAGAGCGGAAGAGAAAAAAAATCATCAGTACTCAGTTAAAAATAGACTCCCAAACTTTCCTTTGGTCGACCCAGTAAGTGAGAGCAGAAAACAGAGCTCTCCTGAACAAAACCTAGAATTGTGGCACTTCTCATGCGTGGTGGCAGATTAAACTGTGTCCTGCAGCCATCCACCCCGTCTCCCTCAAGTGGGAAGCAGCATCCTCATTGCAGGATCAGCTGGTGAAGTGGCACAGCAGCTCCTCTGCCGCCATCATGTATCAAAGTCAAGTTCACAATGTGGTTTTTTGCTGTCTCCTGCTAATGACCAAGAGGTAAAGTGCTCCTCACCACCAGGTCCTCTTTCCTACTTAGCAGAGCTGTTCAGGCTGGTTCGAGAAGAGAGGTTGTTCTCTAAGAGTGTGAGCACTGATTTTTCTCTTCCACTCAGATCTTCCCCAGCCAACACCACTGCAAAGCAACAATTTTGGGAAGGGACAGAACAGCTGAGGATCCTAATCGGTTCAGATATCTCAACTTAATCTGTTGCCTATACTCTACCTGCATCACCCCTACTCTGCAGCTCTCAGCACTTCTCTAGAGCTTCAGAGCACTGACAGGCCTGTGAAGTGTCCTGCCTTACGATGGCCTGGCCAAGACTCAGGGTGTATAGCAGAGTGGAAGGCTTTGTGGGGGACCCAAAAATTTACACCACTCCATGGCTGCAAATCTTCCTAGCTCTTATTAAAGATTAGCCTCTACAAGTATCCAGTCGTCTCTCAGAATGACCTACCACATCACACACTAAACACAACTGGATTCACTCTAGAGCTGGGGCTGCTGTGAACGAGCCCATTTAAAGATTAATTAAAAGCGTGCCATCTGTAAATAAAGCAACCCGCACTTGTGAAGCCAGACATCTTCACTAGGAAGAAAGGCTCTCAAGTCAAAGGCAATAAAATATCTCAGTAGGACTGTTAGGGAGTTTAAATTCCCTCTTTGAAGTAGCACACAGTACTGTTGTTATGTGTGCTGATGAATAGCTCGGCATTCTCAGACTAGTTAGTTAAGCACTACAAGGAATTAGAAATGCCTTGTGCCAGCCACTCTTTTCTATGAAGCCACTGGCAATGTTTTTGTAGTAGTTTGTCTCTGAAGCCTTAAAAGTGGCATTGATGAGGCTTTCCATAGAAAGAGGGAAGGAAGAAAGTGAAAGCAGGTGTACTGGATAAATAATAAAACCCCTGCAATTTATTTCTAAAAAGTCCCAAGCAACAATTTCAGCAGCAGCAAACACAGGTGTTCAGCAGCACTCTGGACAAGCACATGCAAATAAGGATGAGACAGAGAGATGGAGAAAGGTGAGTTCCTTATTCCCCAATCCCTCTTACTCCTTTTGGTTATGTTCATTTGAAAAAAGACTAAGGTCAGAGAAAGCAGTTAGGTATACTGTAATCAGTAACAAATCAACTGCTTTTGAACAGGAAACTGCACCTCTCTGCTGCCTGAAAAAATAGCGCATGGGTCCTCTTTCACAGGACATGCACAGTATTACTGGGTGAACCAAAGCCAGGAGTCAAAGCCAGGATAGCAGCAGAGAGAAAATAACTGTGGTAAGCTATTAACAGCAGTTCAGTGGCTTCTAAGCTTAGCCTCACTTTGCCAGCAGGAAAGGTCCTGGGTACTACTTCATTGAACATAACTGCCTTAAGCAATATAGCCTCATTTATTTGTGCATCTGTTTCACCTGCTAAAGAGAAGTGGTTTTGGTCTTGTACAGGCTTGAAGTGACAGCAGCCTTGAGAACACTTTCAAAGAAACATATGGAGAGGGATGCTCTTAAAAACATTAAAGCCCCTCTGCTTTTATTTCTGTACTCCAGATGCACTTCTATTTGTCCCCTGAATAAACCCTCACTCTCCATTCCTTGACTTAAAAGGTTGATGTAGAAGTTCCAGTACCTCTGTGAATCATTGTAACTAGCATGACAGCCTCAATCTACACATGGTCCCTGGGAATTCAGTGGCAGAAGCAGTCCTGCTCAACCTCCCTCAGAAGGAAGCAAGCTCAGCAGCATTACCCTCTGCCAGCAGTCAAGTAACTCAGCTCTACCAGCTAACAAATGCAGCTGTCTTTTGCAAAAATTAACGGGATGGGGGGAGATGGACGCAGTCCAGCCTCCATCTCTTCTCCTGGAAAACCCCCCTTCCCCACATGCAGTTACCTGTAACCCAGCTAAAGAAGTCCCCTTTAAGCACAAGGGACATCTCCCCAGTCTCTGCTGCCTGACAGAGCTCTGCCCATTACCAGCAGCCTGTGCTGTCACCGTGTCCCAGGTGGCCTGTGCAGACCCAAGGAAGCAGTCCTGCCACAGCGTGCCTCTGTTTCCTGTGGCAGAGAATCACAAACCCTGCAACAATACTGCACCCTAAAGCCTGCCCACTACCCTGCCATCAGCTAACACCAGGGAGGTCCCCGGGTACCAGCAAAGAAAGAAGCATTAACACACAGTGCTCTCTGGGAGAAACATAAAAACCAAAACCAACTCCCCTCCACCCCCCACACACTTGTTTTTACTTACACTCTGATCAGTTCCAAGAAGTCTGTTTTTCACCCAGCATGCTGCTGTCAGGATACACACAGTCTCGCAGTTGACTCCCATTTGTCAAGATTATTGTTTCCACCAAGAGAGATCCTGCCTTAGGAATACACATTATCTTTACATATCCAAACTCTCAGCAGCCTGAGATACAGTAAACTAAACAGCTCGCTGTCACCAAGAGATGAAAGTCCTTCTCCCTTTTCTCACCTCTTCCCTCCTTACACATACCTTGTCAGATCTTATTGCCCACTGGTGTCATCTACAAGCCAGAAGAAACAAATGCCAGCTCAGATGTACACAAAATCTCTGCCTCAGGCTTTTCTCTCTCCCTGCAGGGCTTCTGGGCAAGACCCAACTTAATCAGAGGTCACCTGTTCAGCAGAATGGCTAAAAGCTCCATCTTTCTTCACAAACATCACTCTCTTTCTAACACAGGACATGGTTCAGCCATTCTCTTTCCAGAAAATAAATAGAACATGTTAATAAGTGTCCCGCAGGCATCTACAAGGATAGCCTTTAGTGTTGCAGTGGTGCTAAATTGGGACAGTCATAGATAGTCTCTGAAAAATACAAGGAACTTGTTTTTCTTCCCCTCACAGTAACTATTGTGACTAGTTTTCACTAACAACTGCAGAAGTCAAGTTAAAGAAGATGGCTGTTACATGAATTAGCATTTGAACTCTCATGTGTCTAATAAGCTCCAACATCAGAAGAAGTTCTTCCTCTGGCCACAGCCTCCTCTATTTTTCTTTCATACAGATTCTTCAGTATCTCAAATTTTGAGCATACACCATGGGTGTTGTCTATAGAGCCACTCCCCATCACCTATTTTCAGGAAACTTACAGTAAGTCAGTAACTTCAAATGTGTGTGTCAAATAAAATTGCACTTGGCAAATAAATTCAGAAATTGTAGAGGAAAAAACACAGACACAGGGAAAAAAAAGGACATAACAAATGTGCACAAGCTCAGATGCCCAGGCATTGTTTCCTTAGAAACCAGGCTAAGGACATGAAAATCCTGTAACCAGCAGCAGTGTCTGTAGCAGGGCCTCAAGACTTAGTAGTAAAGCCTTGTTCTTTAGAGTATGAGCTCAAAACCAAAAATCCTCCCTCTCCTCCAGGTTATACACCTGCAATACACGGGCAGGAGTAAATAGTGATTGCCTTGTAAGGTTCAGACGCTAAAATTACTAGTGACAAGTGTTGCAGCTGAGAATGTGATAAATACCATCCTTGCAGAGAACTGGCAGGAGGCTGCTGCCTTATCAGCACCCAGAGTAAACAGAAAGGCTTATCAGGGAAAACATCTGCATTTACTATTCCATGGAATCAAGTCTGAATTTCAAAATTCTCCATCTAGATCTTCAACGGAGGAAGGGATTTCCCAAGGTAAAGGGGTTTGATGGAAACTTGTCTGCCATGTCTTCCAGCCCACCTGGGGGATAAATGGAGAACAGCCCGGCATTAGCACCTACGTGTGTAAGGCTATTTTTAAAGAAAAGTTCTTCAATCCAAATCCTTCGCCAAAAGTCACAGCAAATGGCACCAAAATGATTTTTGAGTGAGTGTTACATGGATCATTTCAGGTAGGGACAGTTAGTAATAGAAAGAGTCTAAGTACACGTTGATTTCAAACAGTGAAAATCTGTACTACAGGTCTTGTGCAGCATAGGAAGCCAGCCTTACAAGATTCATAACTCCAGTAACACTGCTCTAGAGTATGCCAGAGAAGACTTCTTCCTGCAAGGACTCTGGAATTGCTCAGATGTAGACTCGCATGGGGCTATCTCAATGTGCAAAGCAGCAGAATTTGGTTGAAGGACTCCAAAACACATGGAAGTGGGAAGTAATTTTTTTCAGACTAGATATCAGACACTGCAAAGGTGATGCTGGTCCAAGAGAGATGAGGATCTTCCTGCCTTGTGGTAGGAGTGGGGGGAATTATCTCAGAAAACACAAAAAGGGAAGTATTTCTGACCACATTGGTCAGTTAGAGGTCTTGATCACAAGAGGACTGAATGTTCACTCCTAGCACTCTGGGTGCAGTCTCTGACTCTGGCTAAAATCTTAATCTGTGTGGTGGAGAGTGTGTGTATCTCCAGAAATCTTAACAGTAGCTGGAAGAAATGGGTTCCTCCCTCACTATTTCTTTAACTCAAGAGAAGGTGCCTGGTTGTCCGACAGTGCGATCTTTGAGCCAGTGGAAACAGAAAAAAACCATGAAACCTGTTCACAAGCTGATTATTATGCAGATCAGCAATCGTTATCCTTTCTCTCATTACCTCAAATGCTTTCTGCCATCTGTTGGTAACAAACCTGCATCTGGCAGATTACCAGAGGAGCCCTAATCAATGGGTAATTGGGGTAGAGGATTGTGTGGACAATCCTGGCAATGAAAGCACAGAAAAACTTACAGTGGGAGAAGAAAGTTTGCCTGTCACAAGTGTGACATCCTATACCCAGCATTTCTCTACCATTCTGACGTAATTCCTTCTAGGTGGGAAGTGTGTGGAGGGGTTAGACAGAGATTTGTCACAGGCAACGGGATGAATTATACCAGCCTCTGTAACAATACCTCAAGCAAAAGGTTAATTTCTGACAGATTATGCCAGCAAGTGCTGCCAGGAGAGGCACGAGCAGAGCAAGCACAAACATGCATGAGTTTGCATTTCCACAGTTGCCTTTTAGAACCATCTGTTAATGAGACAGAGGATGCTATGGACTCATTCAAGTAATGGCTCCTAATCTAGTCTCAGTGCCTTCTGATAAGAAATGCTCAAAATATGTCCACTGCAGCTTTTCCTTCTCCAGCCAAGCATTCAGGGTTCTGCTCCATTCCACGTAGTCCCAAGCCTTGATTACAGCAGCTCAGATCAAATATTCGCATTATTCCTCTGGCTTCCAAAGGAAGCAAAGCTTCTAAAATTATATTTCTGGTGCTGAACTCCCAACAGAGACATACTGACAGATTTCAACTGAAATTTCGGAATGAGGCAGAGTTACCAGATTCTGACAATTTTTTGAGGGAAATGGCATCTGAGTGGAACAGAGAAGCCCAGCCAGAATCACCAGCAAGGGAAAGAAAAAGGGAATTTGCTGCTCTGAATTCCCACTGTCAGCTGGCTGGTCTGTCAGCAAATGCTTTCAACTACTCTGCACATGTGGAGCTGTCAAGTAACTACCTCTGCTGATGTCCTTCTCTACCATGAGCACCTAGGAAGTAAGATGAAACTTTAAGTGGCAATTGTAAAGATTTCTGTAAGAATCAGATTTTGAGAACAGATCAAAACAAAACCAGTACCGTACTGTTTGAAAGTTCCACCCTTCTGCCACTGTATAGATCCAGAGGAAATTATCAACCAGAAAAATGTTCAGAGCATGTGACTTTCTTTCTTTCTCTCTCTCTCTCTAACCACATTGTCATGGCACGTGAGATGTCAAGATATCTGAGTTTAATAATGACACAATAAATCAGCAAGGCTAAGTAACCTCCCAAAACTAGATCTAAGGGTGTGAAAAAGGCAGTACTTTTTTTTTCCTCAGTGCCTTGGAGGCCAGTGCTGTGCTATGCCTGTTTGCACTGGCCCTGGCAGCTGGGAAGGTACATACATCACATCCCCTGCCCAGACACCACCCTAGGAGGGTTGCATTCATTGGCACAGGGAAGAAATAAGGAATTCTTGTAGTAAGAAAGTGGCCCAAAGAAAAGAAGGAAGTAGAAATCCCTATAAATATCCAAATGCTGCCAGTGCCCACGCATGCTGGGCTGGGATCCAAAGGAACTGTTTTGGGGTGATAAGAATCCATATTAGGCACCTGAACATGGGAGAGGAACGCCAAGACCCAAACTAAGATCTTAGTAAGACTGTGACCAAAAACCAACACCCTCAAGTGATCTAATATCCAGGCTGGGGTGACTAAAATGTGACAATGTGAATTTTTACTATTCAAAGGGACTAAAAGGAGACATAGGAATGCAAGTGAAAGTTGGTTTTAGAAGCATGTTCCCAAGAGATACAGATCTTACTTCCTTCCTGCTATTAAAGGAAAGGGGACTTTGATATGTACTGGACTACATAAGGGCAGAGAGCAACACCCCCATTTATTCAAATCCAGCAACTTTGCTTTTTTTTAAATTCAGTGTTTCAGGGACATTACTTCAATCTCCATCTAACAGCTGCAGCCTTCGACGTGTTGCATTTACGTCCCCACTCAGCAGGCATCTGAACACAATAACTTCTCATAGGCTACCAACTTGGACTGCTACCAAACCCCAAGGGTTTTGTATAGCTTGTGACCCAAATTAGCTAACTTAAAACTTTCAGAGAGGGAACAGAAATAAAGCTGGTAGAGAGAGATTTACCACACTGCTTTTTTGAGGGGTTGTTTTTGTTTTGAAATAGAGATATTGCGTGACCCACCTCGAAACAGGGAAGAACAACTCAGTCACTTCTCTGCAAGATCAGATACTTGTATGTCAGTGGGAGGAATAGTTTCTCCAGCCATCTTGAGCCTCCCAGACTCACTAATGGTATCAGTCACAAAGACGGAGGCACAGTGAAGAACCAAATCATCTTCACATGTCATTTGTGGCACTGAAAAAGCAGTGAAAAAACCCCAAAAAATCCAGACTCAGTTCTTCAACGTGACTATGCTATTGTGGGCAATCTCTGTAGATTTAAATCTCAAGCTTTGCTAAAACTGCAGTCCTATTGCTTTGCTACTGAGACATCTCAGCACAGCTACACTGGACAAGCGAGAGGTGGCATTAGTTCAGACATGACACTGAACCGTCCTGCTGACACCTCAGGAGTGACTCAGCTGTGCAAGCACTTAAGAGCATTTTAAAGATCCTGAGTATTTCCATATAGACACAGTGTTGTTTAGGAAATAAAAGCACCTAAAAGCCAGGTGTGATCCTCAGCAGCCTCTAGGAGAGCTGTTTATACACCAGTAACCCGCTTGAATTCAAAGTATGCTCTGTCCTACCCTCTAACTCCTCATTCCACTAATACAGGAGGCTTGTAGATCATCCTCTGTGTCTGCTGCAAATGATAAAATCTGAAACACCTTTTCCTTTACAAACTTGTGATGCTCCTGTCTATGACTCAGAGAAAAATAGTACAGTCTTCAGGAAAGAGAGACTGGCCAGAAGCAAGAATTTTCAGAGCCTGTACTAATTGTGCTGTATTGAAATAAAGACTGAAATACATTCATCACACTACCTTGGCACAGCTTTGGTCTGTATCCCATGTTTCATCTGTCTGAAATCTGAAACCCAGTGGGCTTCTTGTTACCATCTCCATATAATTCTCTTCCTTTCTGCCTTAGTTTTCAAGCTTAGTGGCAGGAGCTTCAGCACTACCCACGTATTACCCCTTCCTCTATTTATGTCAGAATCAAACAGTTCTTTGCTAACCAGTGAGCAAAGGAGGTGAAAGAATTAAGTGAGAGACAAAGGTGGCTGTTAAGATGGTGCCTGTCCCAGGGATAGAAGAATCAATAAAAATTATTTTTTAGGCATCACTCTTGACTCAGGGTCTCAAACAAAGGTAGTCAGCTCCACAAGTGTCCTAACTTCGGAAGAACAGGATAAGAAGAGAGCACTTTGAACTTCTGCCCAAGGCCCTACCTACAGATTTTTGTTGACCTACAGAGAGCATTCAGCCTCACTCTGACCTACATTATGCAGATGTGCTGAAGGATTCACAACAATATCTATGTTGTGTGCAGAAATTCTTCCTATTTCCTCATTTTAACATGAACTTCTCAAATTGTTGATTTCATTCAGACCATAACCCAGGGCAGGACAAGATGCCTGGCAGGCAAATAATCCACACCTTTATCTTTGGCTTGGGTGCCAGCGCATCAAGCTAGCTACTCACTGCAACTCAAAGCTGCTAAAACACCATACTGAACCACTCAATTCCACGCAGTTACCAGTTTCCAGGTAACCTCTCCATAAGGGTACAAGGGCTGTTCAAGGTTCTTCTGAAAACTCTCTACTGTGTCTGCAACCATGCTGCAGAGAAAAACAGCTTTCAGGGAGAAAACTCTGATTCTACACCAGCAAATAAACTACTGCCAGAGTCTACACTTGCTGCCTGCTGAACACTGCTATAAATTGTTCCACTTCAGTCTCCTAGGACTGGCTGTACGTACCAACACTAGGTACATCCAGGATCACAAGACATTTCTCAATCAACAGTCAACAACAAATTTAAGATGATGATACTTATAAACAGAAAAGTCCACATTAATTGATTTGCATCCACTCAAGTTCACAGAAGATGACACTTCTGTCCCCCTCCATTAGATGCTTCCTATACTAAAATACTTTTTTTCTTTGGAAACCCTGCCACTGCAAGCCTTTGAAACATATATTGAGGATTACCATAAGCAACCCATCAGAAGAACGTAGAAAGATGACATGGTCCTAGTTGTTCCAATCTCATTAACTGGGCAAGCAGGCAAGTGTTTGAAACAGACTGCAGAACATAAGGAAGTGCTTTTCTCCCAAAAAGGCTGCTCAGCAGAATGTACCACTGTAACACAAATGCAGATGTCACGCTGAGACAGTCATGCTGTGACACACAGGCAAGTATTCAACAAAGAATTGGGGCATCTAGGAGTGTAAGCCTCAAGTCTCTGTTTCCTCCTCACCCAACCACTGTTCAGTTCTCTCAAACACCATGAACTGATCTAAGTCTACAGTCCTGTTACCAAGGACGGCAACATATTGTTCAGCTTCATGTGGAATACTTTATTCAGATCAGTTATACTGTTATCTTGATAGGTACTATGAGAAAAATTGGACAACAGATATTTTGCTAAAACCATGATAATTAGTCAAAGACCAACAATTTTTTACTACCCATGCCTTCCCAGGCTCCTACCAGAGAATAAGTGGCTTGTTCACATGGTGAAAAACATGCAGCAGCCATCAAACACATCCAGCGCAGCAGCTAATAATTGTCATATAATCTGTAGAAAAAAAGTCCTCAAAAACTAATCCATTGGCCTTTGTGCTCCTCTTTGCCTGTGACATTCCTCAAAACCACACTGTGTACCTCACTTTTAATAAATGTGTGAAAATAAAAGAAAATCTGTAGATAGGAACAACTTTCTTATGAACCCAGTTCCACAGTAATAATTTGTTTACTAGAAAATCTATTCAGCATGTACACACAAAGAGATGAAAAAAGACTGTTGAATAACTGACTAATTGGAAAACACAGATGTCTGCTTAAGCAGAGACCAGCAGCCTTCAAGTTCAGGCTGTGTTCTGAAGATCATGCCCCATGCCAAGTGACCAGCACTTGGATATAAATTGCATGAAGTAGGGAATATCTGGTTTTGGATACCAAACCAGTTGTTCAATCCTCTTCCTACTAGCCATCACCTACAATGAACCATTCAGTATGGATCATGAAATGAGGGGTAGGCTGCAGTTCAGCTTCTCTGGAACATCTCCACTGTAATAAAACTCTACCAAAAACTAGAATTCTCAGTTCAGATAAAGCAAACAAACCAAGTGTTAAACAAACAAAAGACTGTAGCTAATCCTCTTCTGAAGACAACGCAGCCCACAGCCAACACAGCAGCACGGCAAGAACATACAAACTCCTGCAAAGTAGGGAAATGCCAGAATTACTATCTGTCATGTACCAGGTACAGCCTGGATGCCCCTTTACAAAGCAAGGGTATTTATGTGGTGCTACAAAGCATATGATGGAAATCTCTGTGCAGTGAGACAGCCTGATATTGTACAGACACATCAGTTGTGCTTATTCCCACACCAACCAAGCTCTGCAGCTCAAGTGTTGAATTAAAACAGCTCTCCCATCACCACAGGGGCCTAGAAGCACTGCAGCAAGTCTGAACCCAATACAGATATGCTGCAAGTTGGAAACTCCTCTGCTGAGCTGCCCCACCATGGCAAAGAGAGTGTGTAGGATCAGTTATAGATGTACTTGTAACCTTAGAGTGCTCCTGTAGCTTCTCTGTTTCTAAGCAACCATTCCTACTCAAACAAGCTGCCTCCAGCACCTCTGGCCATGACAGAGAGGAAATGCCTGAGCCCCTTTTTCTCCCCATCCCAACAAGTTTCAACGAGTAGATCTAACAAGCTTGTCTAATCTTTTTCCCCCTCCTTTCGCCTGAAAGCAGCAGCAGGCCAGGTTGCTTTGAAATTCATACCCTAAATAAGTAGCCTGATGCCTTTCCATGAGATCTGGGAGTGAAAAACCCAAACAGTGAGTTGAGGGGGAAGTATCACAAATCTCCAAAATCACAGCATTACCATGAAATGCAAATCCCAAAGGGTTCAGAACATGTAAAGTCAGGACTGGGCATAATCAGAGAGAGCAGACAGTTTAGGAGCTGAACCCATACATAATTCACAATGAATTTAAGGAATGCCTGTAATGTTCCTCTTTCAAGCCCTAAGCTCTTCAATTTTAACAAAGTCCTTATTTCAAAGGAAATTATTTTTTTTTTCTTTAGCACCTCAGTGAGAGAACTTCAGATCCATCAATATCACAGTTTCACTGGAGAAGCTTCCCTGAAGTCAGATACACGAAGTTTGGCCAAATTATTTTACAGAAACCACGATTCCCTTTCCCTTCTAGGGCATCACTTCCTTCATGTACAAAACCAACAGAAGACCCTGGACAGCCCCTCTCTGCTTTGCAGATGCCATAAGATTCTCTCATAAACACTACACATACCACAGTGAATCACACTGTACTCCATCTACTCTGGAGAAAAATACTTAATAAATCTCAAACATAACAACTTAAAATTCAAAAATGCCGCAGGTCTTGTACATTTCAAACCTCAAGTTTCAGCTCAGTACACTTACTGCAAGGAGGAAGTCTAGTTTTAGTCTGTCTTCCCACAGCTTAGCACAGGGTTGTTGGATGAAGTGAGGCAGGGAACAACAGACTCCCCATGAAATCCCACTAGAAACGAAGAATTTGCATTTGTAAACACAGAAAATTTGTATGTTGGCATTGACAGGGCAGGGGCGAATGGGAACTACCCATTCCAAGAAATACATGCTAATACATGACTACAGTCTGAGTCAAACTACATCTTATTTTGATAGAGTACAAGATGTACCTACTCCCACTCGCTATTTTATTGGGATTAGGATGCCACAACTCAGAAAGAACAAGCAAACATACTAGCTTATCTGCTTATGCAAGTCAGTGTCCAATATCACGTTACAAACCCAGCTTTAGTGGTGCTTTTACCAAGACACACTAAATGTGAACTTGGGCGACTAAGGAGCTGGCTTACACTCTGTGTGTCTGCTGTCAGGAGAGTGAAGAGGAAGCAAGCAAAACTGACCAGACACAAGGTCACCAGATATTGCAACTCCAAGGCCAGGGATGATCTCTCTACAGCTTACTAAATCAACCAGGTCTGTAGGGAACTTACACTAGAATACAATTTAAAAAAAGAGGCTGCACCTCAAACTCCATGTTTAGTTTCGGGCCTCTCACTACAAGACAGATATTGAGGAGCTGGAGCACCAAGAGGTGTCCAAAGAGCAACAAGGGTCCGGAACACAAGTCTTAGGAGGAGTGGCTGAGGGAACTGGGGTTGTTTAGCCTGGAAAAAAGAAGGCTCAGGAGGAATTTTACTACTCTTTACAACTACCTGAAAGAAGGTTGCAGCAAGGGGCCGGATGGTCTCTTCTCCCAGGCAACAAGCAACAGGATGAGAGGAAATGGCCTTAAAGTTGTGCCAGGGGAGATTTAGATTGGAGATTATGAAACATTTCTTCACTGAAAGGGTGGTCAGGCATTGGAACAGGCTGTCCGGGGAAGTGCTGGAATCACCATCATAGAAGGCATTTAAAAGGCTTGTGGATGTGCCACTTGGAGGCATGGTTTAGTGGTGGATTTGGCTGTGCTGGGTTAGCGGTTGGACTCAGTCTTAAGGGTCTTTTACAACCTAAATTATTCTACAATTCTATGCTACCCATTTATTAACAGAGTAAATGCAGCTTTTGATGTTCAAAACATGAAAATCAGTGATCTGTGAACTGAAATTGCCATTTAGTTAAAGACAATTTTCTTAGCATCTTTACCTCCAATGGCTAGCTTACAGGTCTGTCTCCAAACACCCCGCACACCCTCCCAAAGGCTCTGAGATCCTGGGTTCCTCACTTTTGTTCCATTCTTTCTTCTGCTACAGAACACCTTCAGCAGTCTGCAGCAAACCTCAGTATTTAAATGGACAGCAATGACATCTAGCGGCCTGTCAAGAATTTGCCTTTCTAAATTCCCAGCCCGGGCATTCATTCTCAGAAAGAAGACAGAACCCACTACTTCCAGAATTTCACTTCGCTGCTGCCAACTACAGGAAGCGCACACAAAATTCTCTACAAACTCTTTCAAAACACACACTCACCACTGTCTCCCCCAGCTCAGAGCATTTCCCCCCATCCCTTGCTCAAAGCCCAGGAGAGGACATGCAGTAGGCATAAGTTTGCCTTAGGCCTTGCCTGCACGACCGAATTTCTTCAGTGTAGATGTAGCTACAGATATTTGTTCTGGGTATACAGGGCTGGGGCTCCCAGCCACCCTTTTGGTTATGCTGTTCTTCAGCTGCATTAGGCTAAGTGGTAGGAGTTATTCACACAGGCAAGGACAAGACCCAAGGCCACATCATTTTTACCAGCTGGTACAGTTGATTCACAGCTAAAAAAGCATACAAAGGACTGCAAGTTCTAAAATGTAACTGTGCTGAAATTACAAGGAGAAAAGATAAAAATGCTATTCTGAATGCAAGGAGGAAGAGATCTTGCAGATTAGATTTATGGGAGAACAGTAAGCAGTTCACTCCCCTCCGTCACCACAAACCCACCCCATCCCCCAAGGAAAAATAAACTCTCTTACCTTTTTCACTGAGTGATGTTGCAAAATTGCCAAGAAGCACAGGTAAGCAGCTACTGAAACTTTTGAAGCATGTGACAATGTAAAGAAATTTCAAAAGATACCTCTGTGTAGCTTCCTGTATTACTGGCACTAGTCATTTAATCACTGCTGCAGTCTTTGCCAGCAGTAACACTCTCTATAACCTTGACAACAAATCACTAAAACGATTTTTCAGTCAACAATGGTGAGGAAGCATGACATTTGTGGTACATGTATCTGGTGCACATGCCTACAGCCCTCAGAGAATATTGCATACTAGTCATTAAAAAAATATCTAGTTCTAGTTTTGTTAACTGAGACCTACTAATACCCATGACTGGAACCAGAGGTACCTCTCCCCACCCATCTCAGGCAAAGACTAGAGCGTTTTTATTTACTTGCTATGCCTCACCTCCCACAGCTTCTTCCAATATTATGGACAAGCAGATCACTCTGCAATGGTCTGTTTAGTGATGTGACTTCTATAGCACAAACAGGAAAAGAATGGAGGACTATAGTAATTCTAATACACCAGGAAAGTATCCTGTAAAAGCCCAAAAGAGATGGAACAAGTACTAAGAACATCTCAAAATAATTTGAAATTACCCCTGCATCAGCATGAGCTGATACCCCTGTTTTGCCAAAGGGCAGAAAAACAGCCACTTATCTTTGACCAGAAACTGGTTTGGGTGGGAGGCTACTGTTTCTTTATATTGACATACACAACCTTAAATATCACACTGCTTACAGGAAAAGATGATGATTCACAGGAGTGGCCAGTTATAACAGGTTTAATGGTAAACTTGAAAAGACATCACATTTAGTTTTCATCACAAATTCTTCTGCCAGACCCACCGACTTATTCAAAGCAAAAGGCTATCCAGAGCCAAAGAACACTACAGCACATGGGTTTTCTGAACCACCGCTTAATGGAACCACTGAAACAGTGCTCTCTGATAAGCCAGCAAACACACACCACCAGGTGGTAACAAGCCTGCCTATCCCACGGCTCCATCAAAGAAAAGAGGATTTTTAAACCTCAGGTTTCGTATTTTAAACCTACTTCATATCTGGTTTTATTACTCATGGCATTTTACACAGATAAAATTCATTCATTCCAGGCTGACGCTCCAAACAAAAGCATAGATGTTCTTCTGAAGTTCTGGACTCAGAATTCTTAGGTCAGATCCTTGAGGAAACTAATTCATATTCTCCTACAATAACATGAAGACCCATTTCTAGAACCCTACGAACAGAGTAAGTGGTTAGGAGATTGAGAGAGGTACTCAAAACAAGCACATATATTCATGTGAAAGAACTTAGAAGGTTTTTCAGAAGACAGTATTTTCTATTGCCCTAAATTACAAGAATTGTATTTTTTCTTCTAGAACATTCAATTCTTCTGTCAATTTCTACCTTTGTGATTCAGTCCCAAACAGCAAAACTTAATTAAAACTTTATTTTCTTAAAATAAAACAAGGAACCCTTGCTAAACTGCTAACGAAAATTTTTTCTTCTCTCACTCACAATGTTGTGATTGCTACCTTCTGGGAAAAATTTTCCAAGTTGGAGCAATAGAAGCATTGATTTGCAGCCATCTCCAAAAAGTGGAAGGCAAAAGACTGTTTAGGCACAAGGTACTAGCTTCAAAGGGCAAAGCAAATTTCACATTAACAGAACTTTTCTGTAGACTACCCTTGAGCAAATCTCTGACTAGATCTTGAGTCTAACGCTCAAGTGCAGCTTGAAGAGAACCACAGCAAGACATACAGATTGTGTTCCTGCTTGTAGAGTAGCAATTGAAACCTTACTACCTCATCTATCAATTTTGGTTTGGGGTGAAGACAAAACCAAGACCCACTATACAAAGGCAGTCATAGCAGAAACAGGATGGAGAGAGGAAGGAAAGGGTGAACAGGCATTTCAAGAAACAGTACCTACAGAAAATCCAAATGCATGTGGTCCTGTGCATAAAGTTTGTGAGAAAGAAAATTACACATCTTGAATTGCAGGCAAATTACTTTAGTGTATTATGAGACACTCCTGCTTGAAAATTATACACATTCTTGTATCACATTGGTAGAAATATGTATTTGTGTAGCATGATGTTTACAAATTATAAATACGTATATAAGAGCTTCTGTCCTTTCACGTTCTTTCTATGTATGTGGTTATAGACTCTCAACAAAAAGGAAACAGAGGGCAATTCTAGCTTTGAATGAAGGCTACACTGCTTAGTGTCCTTCACTACCTTGCTCTTTCAGCTTGTGTTCACCAAAACAAATACCATACAACAGGGCAGATAAATCACAGGCTGTTCCCAATTCCTCCTGGACAGCAAGGCACTCCATTTAGCTTCACACTGAGAACCTCAGAAGAACTGCAAGCAGAAACATCTGCTAAATACTCCAGCAGGTTAGCTTTAAGTATTGTTAAAGTTCTTAGACAGCCATAGCTATATCTCCCCATTTCTCAAGACTAGCTCTCCCTAACCCTGGTAAAAAGACCGCACTACCATTTGCTTAGAGTTGCACAGAAGTCACTGTGTTCCTGCTCCTGGAGGTTATATTCCCACCACAGAACCTTCTCAACTCTTTTGACAGTTGAAGATTTGGAAAACTACAGCCAGCTTTGCATCTCCTCTTCATACTTTTGGGGATCAATAAAAGGCTTGTCAATGGACCGGATCATTAGCTCACCACAGTACACACATTCGGCTGCCACAATATCATCAATGTCAGCTTTGATCTGTTCCCGGCTCTGCTGCCCTTTCCCCAAGCTAATGGTATCTGCATCCTTGGGACGATGGTGGCTCTTGGATGGCTGGCTGGTAGCTGCCAGCTTCTTCTGAAGATCTTCAAGTTTTGCCTGCTTATAGGCAGGAAGGTTTGGGAAAACTGCTTGGAGGAGACAGTCATAGTGAAACATGTGACCACACAGGAAAAGGTAAAAAGGGCGGTTTAGAAGTGGAAAGTCACAAGCAGCACATTTTTCCTGAGGCTCCACAGAGCCATACTTATTTCTCATTTCCTGGATGTCCTCTCGGATCCTCTTGGCACTCTGTGTGGCTTCCTCCATCTCCCTTTTCAGCTCTTCAATGTGCTTGTTGTAGTCCTCCAGGGAGTTACAGATTGCCTCCTTGAAATGGTCAATAGTGACAAAGTCTGGAAAGAAAGGCAGCACATCTTCAATCTTCAGCAGAGCACAGCTGGAGAGGCAGGCCATTGCCTTCTTGACATCCTTCTCCTCCTGAACAACATGGCGAGCGATCTTCAACCACAGCTTCTTTCGGAGCTCCTCATCATCTTCAGGAAGATCTGCACAGGACTTGGCAAGATCAACATCCACCTAGAAGTTGGACAGACAAGGAAACAGAGTTAAGCTTCCCTCTTTGTTTGTCCACCATTCAATTTCAAAGCCTGCTCTCCATTTTAAGAGGCATTTAGAAAACCTCTATTGCTATCTCATTGCCTAGGACTAACGGCCTGCTCCTTGCTTCCATTCAAACACCTCTCCTCTCCCCCAGTACTCCTCACAGAAGATTAGCTTGCTACTCAATAGAGAACAAAGGCCAGCAGAGTAAGGGCAAATTCATGTTATAGTATTTTTGCTGGCCAGACATTTCAGCAATTCCAATAGGAAAAAAATCCAGCATCTCCCTGAAGATTGGACTAAGCTGACAAAGGCTTCTGTGATAATTACCAAAGTTATGAATGGGAAGTAATTAGAATCCTTAACAATAGCTATACAAATCTTGCATAAATGCAGATATGTCAAAGGCACTTTATGTCAGAGACTGAGCTTGAGACAGACAGTACTCCCCCCCTTGTACTTTCCATGGCCCCACCCTCAGTTACGGCTTGTCACTCAGCTGCCTACTTGAAGCAGTTGTGAAAGCACACAAGAAGGTTAACAGAGCCAGGCCTTTCTTCCAAGCCTCAGCTGCACAGCTTTAACACCAGTGAGTCTGTCCAGCTCCTCTCCATGCTCTGCTCTTCAAGCTAACTTGAAGAAGCTACATTCCTGTGTATCACAGCATGCACAGACACACACACACACCTGTAAGGCAAGATCCACAGCCTCCTCATATAATTCCATCACTTTGTAAATGTGGACACATGCTCGGTGGTGCCCGTGCTCTGCACACAAGCGCAGTGCATACTTCAGGTCGTAGTGGATCCTGTTGGGGTTGGTTCCTGCTTGCTCCAGGTACGACAGCAGCGAGTCCGGCCGACACAAAGCGTAAAGAGACAACAGGTAGTTGTGAATGGCTTGCTGGGTTTCCTCCAACTGGTAGACACAGAACTCCATGTATCTAATAGCTTCATTGATCTGCTGGGTGCTGGCACTCTGGCTGTAGTTAACAAGGGCTGGAATGAGGTTCCTGGCATCCAGTCTAGAACCCATAGAAATCCAAGCATCAACTACCTTCTTGGGAATATGCTGGATGAGAACTGGAGAGAACTTGTAGAAGAGCTTCTCGTCTCTGTGCCTGGACAGCACATTTAGAGCCTCATCGTACTCGTCATGCTGGCAGTGGTGAGCTACTACACGCTCATAATCCTGCATGATGACTGCAAAGTAGACCATGTGCTCTGTGTCGCCATGGCTTGCCAACAGCTCATAAATAGATGCCCGATTATTAAAAAGACAGTCTTTGTTTTTAGGACTGCTCAGGAAAGTACGAAACTTCTCCCGTGTATCCAAATAGAGATTTCGCTGTGAGGGATCTCCTTGCAATATACCCAGCCAGTTCAGGTACAGCTCTGTCAGCCACGTGGTCAGCAGAGTGGTCTGTGTCTTCTCTGAAGGCTTTAGGTTACTTAGCTTCTTAATCAGAAACTCCATCAGGGCCTCTTCTTGCTTGGCTTCAATGAACTTCAGAGCTATTTCCTCGAAGTAGTTCTGGGTCAGTGCGTAACATTTGGCACTGTCCAGATACCTCTTATTTTGGAAGCAGTGCTCTGCCTCTTTTGCCAGCACAATGTCAAGACACTCTGGACGGTCCTTACAATATTCTTTTGCTAAATCAAATTTGTTCATATTCATGTACATCTTCCACACATCTCTAGACTCCCGCTGGACATGGTAGCGGAATACTACTTTCTCCGTGTGGATCCATATCTGCTGGACCGTGGGATCTTTAATCATGCGTGTCAGCGAGCCAAACTTCTCCAGGAACAGATCTTGAAAAACAACCTGTCCATTCAGAGTGCAGACAGCCTTCACCCGGTCAGGCAGCAGCAACAGGAAGTGGAACTGGGTAAGTACAATGGATATTGGCTTGTTCACAGTTATGTCAATATCAGGAGGATAAACCCAGACCCGTTCATCACTCAGAATTGAATCAGGACGACTATAATCCAATGTACCATACAAAACCCCATTTCCCATCATCCAGGCAAAGGAGCGTGGGTTGGAACGCAGTTTTGGAGTGTAAAAGGCTATTTCACTGAAACCCAAGTTGGCTGGAAACTCCCGAAAGCTGGGCAGATGGTCAGCATGCACAGCAAATATGGAGCTGAAGCCTTGCTGCTCTGTCCCTTCAGGCACTTTGCCAACAAACTGAAAGAGTCTCTTCCTAGTGGTGGCTATAATAAAAAATTTCCCTTCTATCCCTCGTTCAATTTCCAAGCAGCAGACTGGGGCAGGTCCAGATTCCTCCTCCAGAGTGTAGACTTGTCGGAAGTACTGGTCAGGGTTAGTGCTGAAGAGGCTTCCTTCGCTGACAGAGATTTCAGCCTCATAGATCTGCCCCTGGGATGTCCCCACCAGGATAGGCCCTGTGTTGGTTTCTGAACCAAGAAATTTGTTCCAGCCCACACTTTCAATCAAGTGTCCTTTCCAGCGGGAGAGTGCCCGCACTTTCTGAACACTTCTGTTCAGGTAGAGGCATTCGCTGGTGTTCAGAGCAATCAGGAGATGAGAGCCTGCCAACAGCAGAGGGGTATGGGAGGGACAAGGAGAGAACAAATCAAGACCGTGACTAAGCAAGCCAAATTCCTGAAGCTTCTAATCCTAACATTTGATAAGCTCCAATATCAACACACTTAATCCAAGACTTTTCCAGGCATTCATGCGAATGTGGGGGATTTCCATGCTGGACCGGAACAGCAGTCCATATGTTGCAAAGTTAAATGACTGGTACCAGATGCTTTAGCAAGAAGGTATTCTGTCTCAATAAATGTTCTAAAGATAAACAATTCCCAGAGTTCCCTCCTATCCTGGGCAGTTGGTGAGATATATATGCATCTCTTTCCAAACTTCTGTTTAGTTTTTTAAAATCAGTCTAGGCTACAGTGAACTGCAGATGTTTTTCAGTCCTTTAAAAAATTCTTATATTAACCATACAGCACAGAGTGACTGCAAACATTTCCTTTGATTGGTTTTAGCAGCCTTGCTCAGAACAGCCTAATTGCATGTGTTCATTTCAGAGTTCGAAAACACAACACAGGCACAACAAGCCTGTGCTTTACTAATGGCAAAAGGGCAAACCAGCAGGCAGGGGCCCTGGGAAACAGAGTCTGGCACACGGAAGATTGATCTGTTCTCCTTATGTACAAAACAGCAAGATAACTCCTTCACCAGCACTTGTTCTGCTCTGTCCACTGTCTGTAAATATCCATGACCCACTGCCTCACCTGTGTGGTCCAAAAACATCTTGTACACTTTGGCTTCATCTTTGCGTCCCAGCTCTACCTGATTAGGTTCATCTGGCTTCCCAAGATCAATCCTGCAAAGAGAAGCCATGAAAGCATGCTACCAACAAAAGTTCACATACCTGTAACTCCTCACCTGTTTTCCACATTGGGCTCATGGCTTTTTATCCGGTTTGCAAATGTATGTTCTCTAACAACTTAAGGGAAAAAAAAAAAAGGCGGGGAAAAACAAGCAGTAAGTTCAGGATTCTGGCAGCATTACCTGAGAAGGGTGTCTTTCCCAAGGCTCATACAGAGCTGGTTGGAGGAGACCACTAAGCTGTTAATTTTCTCTGGAGGAGCAAAATCAATCCTCTGCTTGTTAAATATTGGCGTTTCCTTCTCCAGTCGTGCATTGACATATCCTGGAGAAAGAACATGAACATTTAGAAACTAAACAAGACAAAACCCCACAACAACAACCCCATACTACATCAAAATCCATCCTAAAAGACTAAAAGGATCATCTCCTGCTCCAAGTTTTACTGAAAAGGAAGTGTGCTCCATGAAGCACAAACACAGAGAGCAGCATTCACATAGACATGTATAACAGGGAAGAAAAGTATTAATATACTTTTAATATTAATTAATATTAATTTGACTGTCTTGTCACAAAACTGCAAACTTGTCTTAAGTATTAATTTGAAAACACATAGAATTGCAGGGAATGCCACAAAACTGTCACATAAACTGCATAAAAAGCTGAAAATGAGAGCAGAATCACAAAGTAATTTGTTTTCCTTGGTTGACAGTTTATTTGTTCAAGACAAGAAAGAATGGCTGATATTACACAAGACACACAGAGGGCTGTGGTTGGACACCACCATACAAGCTACCCAAGAGACCACTGCAGTGTTAATTGAAATATATTTCTCTCTTGTTCCATGATAGAATTGAATGAGCTATCATACTTTACACCCAACACACACAAGCTAAAGCTATTTTTTAAAGCCATGCTGGTTTTTTCTGTATCCATATAGCAGACTTCATCATCGAGAGAAGTCTGATGGATGATTTGCTGCAGAGAACACAGCTGGAGTTGACAGTGAAGCTTTCACCATAACCCCCTTCCACCAATCATAACACTATCTTAACTGCAACTTCTCAGCTGTTGTTGGAAGGCATGCAAACTACTTATTAGAGGCAAAGCCATAACTAAGACATGGTGATTGTTGAATCAATGCTCCAATTTTGGTATAAATTGCTTCCTCAGCCAAAACCTATTCAGACTGGTTTATCATTTCACGGCAAATCCCAAGATGGAGCCAGACTAACCTAATCCTCTGATCTTTTCAAAAACTGTGCCTGAATTCTAAGAAATGCCCCACAAAGTTAAAGCTAGAGTTAAAAAGTTTGACAAGACAAAGACACCTTACAGAACCCATGCTGCATTTTAAGCCCAAGCAAGCAAACCTGACAAATCAAAGAACTGAAAATGGCCATGTATACAACCAGAGGAAGTACGTTAATGTGACTAATTAAGTATTCAGTTAGTCTGTTTCACCCCAACCAGCTTGGGAAATGTGGCACACCCAGCAAGGCATGTTGAGGGATTACTCGTGAAGGAGATCTTCAAAGGAAAGGCAGAGAATGAAGGAAGTCTTACTTAAGGGTAGTGACATACTTCTGGAGAAGCATGTAAGTAAATAAATAAATAAACAACAACTTAGAAATGTAATGCTTTATAAACCTCTTATGATCTTCAGCGTAGCTAGACAAAGCATAAGATGCACTTCTAATTCATTACTTTGATTAAGAAAAAGGCAAAAAGCCCAGCCATAGGCAAGAAGTCAACAAACAAACTTTTAAGACCAGTGAATCTGTAACACAAGTGGCAGCACAGAAAAGCAGCACAACAGATTTAGTTTTCATTGCAGATGGGTAGACCTCTGCACAAGCAAACATGGAACTTGAAGAGACCATGCCATTGTACTCCTAAATAAGGAGGGCACACTTTATGGTCCTCTTATGAGGAAGCAAAAAACTACAAAAGAGCTCAGATAAGCCAGTGGACTGAAAAATAAGAAGACATTCATACAAAACCAAACCCGAGTGATGTTGGTCATTAGCAAAATCCCGGAACACTTGTGCATCCACCAACAGACCTTATCACAAAGTGTCACCCATATCTGTCCCAGGAGACAAGGTTTCCCAGTGACTCAATTTCCCATATGCACAAAGCCTTATATAAAGCTCTGCCAAAGAAAACCGCAGAGGATCTCAATATGGCCACACTGCCTCAAGCTCAAAAGCAAGACAGACCAATACCTTGCTAGGTTTAACTCACCTGCTTTGCTCCACGAGCAAGTGAAGGATCTCTAAAGCAAGCAGATCTATGCAGCAGTCACCATGGGCAGAAAGATTACAACCAAAAAGAGGTATAGCAAGTTAAGGCCATCTATGGCCAAAGCAGCTAACTAGGAAGTGTAACTCAGAGAAAAAAGAAACACGGAACTGTATCTCAGAGGGAACAGATTACTTCCCTGCTAATGAGCATAGGCCTGACACTCTCTAGACTGGGACTAACAGCACCACTTTGAAACACACTCGGTACCTATAATATTTTCCAGCTTGTCCTCAAAAACTCTAATTTCAGCCCTACTGGTGTTGAAAAAGACAATGTAGTAATGGAAAGTAGCCTGCTAGTAGTAGACAAATCCTTTAATCATCTATTCCACCAACGCTTTCTCCTTGCCTCTACCTCACCTCTAGACCAGCCGCTAGAAATTACACTTTTTCCAGAAGAAAGATGCACATACAGGAACAAAGCAACCACAACCTGAGTAGACAGCCTTTTGCTCAGCATGTGTTTTTTTCTTACACATTGATCCACACCTTAAACACTACCCATTTATGCAAATGTGCATTCCTTTATTTCCAGTTAAGCAGAACTGATGTTCTTCTTTTCAGATTACGGAGCTGCAATGCCACAGTTTAAATTTGCTGGCATGAACTGCAGTTCAAAACATGTACACAAAGCTCCCAAGGTGCAGATTCACATGATATCACAACTAACCAATAAATACGTATATATATATATACACATACACACACACACATGTATATATATATATATAAAAGGGAATGATTACTCTGTAAAACCCATGTATTATCAGATCATCAAGTCACATTCATCCAGGTAATCTCGAACCTTTTTCAGATTGTCACCTGGCAAAGCAAGGCTGACTCAGCAAGGAAACCTAAACACAGGAAGGAAAGGGAACAAATAGCACCCATACAGAGGTAGGGGTTTAGAGTTAAGGAGAAGCTGTTTATGGTTTAATTCAGTCATAGTTCAAGCCAAACTATTGGATTTCAGCATTCTGGACTCTTCAGGCCTGTATCCATTACATTTATAACACCCATAGGATCATCACCACTAACATGATGATTTTAACTACTGTCCCTAATAGGAGGATGAGCTTCTGTAATATACAGTTCTCTGTACAAAGGAGATGTCTATTTTACAACATTCATTCCTTTCAATCAGTCTCCTCCCTTATCGTGTCCCTAGTGTCCCTCTTTTGGTCAAGTGAGATCCTCCTGCAGCATTTCCCACCTGATTTCTGGGCAAACCTGCATATTTCCTCAGACCTTTTAATCTGTCCAAAGATCTAAGATCACCAGTATGGTCAAGTCTAGTGGGTCAAAGCAGGCTTTTCAAAGCTGGAGCTACAGTACTTGAAGTTCACAATGCAGCAGGACTTTAGGCTGGATACAGAGTCACTGCTTGTTTATCTACAACTTTTGGGAAACAGTACCTGCAGTTTAACAAGCACAGGGAACAACTCACTGAAACTGAGGAACAAGTTTCAACACCTTCCAAAGTTTCAAACATTACCTTAAGGACTGCCTTCAGGAAGTTAACTATTGTATCTTTTTACAAAATACATTTACTTAAACTTCAGATTGCCCACAACTTTTACCAACCCAAGTTTCATTAAAAATTACCAGTGTGGTCTGATTTAAGAATAACTGAAATCCTGATTAGGCTGCGCCTTTGCAATTAAGCAATTTCCCAAATTTCCTCTCCCAATATCAACTGTCAGCAAACAGGCAGATTTCTCAACTCTAAGACAGCCATGACTGGAGACAGTGTTGCAGCAGTCAAGAAGAAAAGCTGAGTCCTTGAAAATCTATTTTCAGTGACATGACTTCTCCCAACACTGTTCTGCACAACACTTATTCAGGCCACTTTTTCTTTATCTAACATTACACAATGAAGTAACCGTGTATGTCAAAATAAACAAGGGGAACATACGTACTTCAGTACCTAGACTCGGAGTAATTCTGTCAGTGTATTTATCCTCCATAATATGCGTAGCATGACAGAATATATCAATTCTTATCAGATACATGAACCTCACAACCTGGTTTCCCCAAAGGTTACCTGTGGGCAACACTATACAAGGAAAAAACTTGAAAGAATGTGTCCATGTATTTTCAAACTTGTAACTCAAAAATGCCAGCTCTGCATAGCAGCTGCTACTACCATGACAATACTAGGTAGAACAGACTTCTCTCATAACCTATATTTCCCTGCCACACTCAATAAAATATTGAGAGGTAGAAAATGGTTATTGAACCTAATAAAGCTTGAATTTCTCATGGAATAATAATGGAATGAATTTCTCTGACATGAAAGAAAAAACAGGCTGGTCATCACACCATTCCTTTACACTGATGGGACACCTCCCTGAACAGCACAGTATACCAAAGCTTCACACAGCTTGACAGAAGAGTGTAGCAGTGATGCAGACTGCTTTGTTGGTCACCTTGCCATCGTGTAGTCAGCCTAAGGGAACCACTCTAGAGAAACGAAGTCTTTGGTAAACTGCGCTTGGGTTAGGAAACTAACTGCGTGCAGTAACAGCTGCGCACACATCCATAACACTGTAAAGCACGGCTTCCTCGGAGAGGAGCAGAAAAAGGAAGCAAAGCGACGAGATGTTCTCAAACCGCTACCACAGCTGAGCTGCCCAGGGCTGAGGGGCGGTGGGTGACAACCTGTGAGCACCCAGGCACATGCGGCTTCACGCACCCGTGCTGGCTCCGGGCAGCACCTCAGGGCCAGCGCCTCCCACGCACCAGCAGCACCGCAGTTTCGCTGGGCTGACCCGCACCGCCACTCTGCTTCGCCGGGAATCACGCGCTCCCTGTCTCTAAACACTCTCCACAGCAAGCCGCGGAAAAAACAAGCCGCAGCCCCACGCTTTGCCACACACACACACACACACACACACAGTGACACACCTCTTCCAGGCAGCACAGCCTGGCATGCCCTGCTCCCCACCCGGAGCTGCCGCCTCGCCTCGCCTCGCCTCCCCCCCTGAGCAGGAACGCCGCACACGGGCGGCCCCGGCGCACACGTACCGGAGTGCGGGATGCCCACGCTGGCGCGGCTCTGCTGCACGGACACGGAGCGGTGCAGGGAGTCCTCGTACTCGTCCAGGATGGAGGCCATGGCCCAGCGCGGCCCGAGCGCGGCGCGCTCAGCTGACCCGCGTCACGTGCGCATGCGCCGGCGGGGCGGGGCCGCCGCGAGGGGCTGCTCCCTCCTCGCCGTGGTGCTGGGCCTGGGGCCGCTTCGTTTTCGCCATGGCGCTGGGCCTGGGGCCGCTCCCTCCTCGCCATGGCTCCGGCCCTGGGGCCGCTCCCTCCTCGCCATGGCTCCGGCCCTGGGGCCGCTCCCTCCTCGCCATGGCTCCGGCCCTGGGGCCGCTCCCTCCTCGCCATGGCTCCGGCCCTGGGGCGCTCCCTCCCCGCAGTGGCGCTGGGCCTGGGGCCGCCCGGTTCCCGTCCGCCATTCTCCTGGCCTTGATGTTCCCCAAAGATGGCTAATCGATCTGTGCCCTTGCTGCCAGGCCTTGCGGTCCGCGCACTACCCGCGGCTTCTGCTCACTGCCGCCGATACCAAAAGGCCTATGTTGAAATAAGAAAGGGCCCACTCGAATAAACAAAGTCAGCATTTTTGTATGCCAATAATAACCAGAAGTTCCTCTAGGTGGGTTGTACGGTCTGGTTTTGTTGCCAAATATAATGAGATAGAACCATGCCAAACATCAAAACTTGTATTTGCCACCAAAGAGGGCTAAAATATGGAGGGTACCATTGAACATGACCACTAAAGACCCCTTCCCTAATACATGAGCATGTGTAATAAGACCTACACAATTAATTAGCATATGTACAAGGCTTCTTGGAAATAGGTGTAAACTTCTTGGAATGTAAATACATATTCATATAATAAATTTTATATGAGTAACAGAAGTGTGAATCTTGGTGTGCATGATAGGTAGAGAGACACCTCCACCCCCATCTACCTGGCACAGTAACAAAGTAGTGTCGGCTTTCTAAACTGTAGCTCCAGTCTGAAGGTTTCTTTCCCAGTTTTCAGTGACACCGTCCTGTTGTGTGCAGCTACATGTGCGAGAAATCACCTCACTAACGCAGCAGTGTGCCCTACGAGAATCAGTGCTGATTGCCATAGCAATTCTACTGATTGCAACTAGGAATTGTCTGGTTTAAAACACTCTGTAAAAACTCCTGTGTTTTGGCTCTTTTGGCATTGGGTGACAAAATCTTGGCTTTATTGAGGCACAGCATAAGGGGGTCCAGCATAAGGCTGTCCTTGAATTATGCTAGACTTGCTCTGCAAGTTTATCCCAGATTTCTGTGATGGACCCAGCTTCTGTATTGCTAAATAGTATTTATAACCTGGAGTTTTCTTTTGTTCTGGTGTGCCAACAATGGTTATTTACAATTTTACCCCTTAGCTTAAACTAGCAGAATTTATAACAATGGCATTAACAAAAAGACTAGTCTCTTACACAGCCCTTTGGTTTCATCCAAACACATATACATGTGTACACTGTATGTATGCTATATGCTATACTGTGAGTATACTGTGTACTGCATGTTAGATATAATCTTCACTTTCTGGAAGCAGTGGAGGAGTGTCTCACAGGATACAAGACAGCTTGCAACACAGAGGGATCCATTACAAGACAGAAGAGGTCTTCCCAAACTTAGTTTGCACATCAGGTGGCAGTGAGGCACCACCCGCAGCCGTAGCATGTGGCTGGCTTCTCACAAAGTTACATCTCCTTTTTCTCTGCTCTTTTACTGGACACCGCACCCTCATAAACTAGGGCTGTGGTCTGCATCACTCAGCCTCAGGCCTTCTCCCCTGTGCTGAGCCAGACATGCAGGTCCCACGCTAGCTGGGTTCCTGGAGGCTCCCATGGCACACCTCCACAGGGTCACCTCTGCCTGCTTTGCTAAAAACAGAACATGGCTTTTGCTGACTTAGCCTGCCTGCAAGCACTAGTCCCAGCCTCTGCTGTTTACCCTCTTTATGTGGCAGCTCTGAGCCAAAATAACAAAACCACATTCTTTTGCTGTCTAATCATCCTGATCTTCATAAGCAGCAACTGTTCTCTTTCAGCATCTCAAAAGGTACAAACAAATTACATTAGGTTTAGGGTAATGAAGTAGGAAGGGACTCCTTGGACTATCAGATCCATTCTCCCACTCTTGTAGATACCACATCATATAGTCCTTTCTCTGTTCCTGTCAAGCTCTGTCTGATAGTGTGGGTATTTTTCCCCTGACTGCCCTAGATGATACCTGTTCCAAACACTCTCATGATTTCAAGCTCTGATTTCCAGTGTAACATAAGCTGTGGCTAGTCTGAATCCTTTTGTTCCTGTTCAGACACTGTCCTTTAGTGTACAGGACTTTTTAGAGCTTTCATTTCCTCTGCAAAAATCATCACCAATCATAGCCTTCATTCAGATGTACCAAAACCAGGATTTATCAAACCAAGAAGTTCTTGACTTCTCTTAAAAAGAGGAGACAATTAGTTCCTTGGAGCATCCTACAATTCTCTACGTTGGCAGCAGCTTCAGCTCATGTTTATGTCGCAGGGGTGAGCACAATTTGACCCCCCATTTGAGATAAGGTCTCCCCCTGTTGTGTTCAACAGTGCTTCTACTTTTCTCTTTTTAGTTATATTTTTAGCAGTAGAAAACTGAAGGGTTATTTGGTAAGGGGGAAATAAACCGTCTTGAAATATATCTGGCCTAAGTTGACATTTGTGCACAAACTTCTCAGCATCCAGCTCTGTGGGCTGTTTCCACTCAAAGCTTAGATCAGGCCATGTCTTATAAGTTGTTTTTTTCTTCGTCAGGTCTAGAAATGGAAGAGATCTCTGTTCTCATCTGGCAGATATTATTGCCTGTTAGGGCTGATACCTCATGAGAAACCTGTGTCTGATTTTAATGTGGTTAAATTGGAAGCCAGATTTTCACCTTATTCAGGAATAAAACATCAGCCTAAAGCTAACCCAAGCCCACAAGCCTGCTCCATCCATCTGCAGTATCATCTGCTGTGATTATTTAATTTACAAACATGTGCAATAATTATATCCCAGTGCTACATTCACAGATTTGGTATTCTGAAAAGAAGGGAAGAGCAAGGGTTGCAGAAGAAAGATTTATCAGCTCTTTGATTCACCACGAATGTGTGGAGAATCAGATGATTACATTTTGTCTGTAGCAGTGTGTAAGTCTATAAGAGGGACTTGTGCAAGAGAATTTAGGAGATTTTGGTGATATGTTTGGATTGGAAACCTGAATGGCTATGGTATGGCTGTGGTCACAGTTGCAGCGATTTGCAGTAATTTTGACTTAAGCAGTTAACATTTTCTCCAAGCTGTGGACACAGCTGTCAACATCTAGGTGTTGCATGGCATGTTATTCTCTTCAGATGCCTAGAGGAACAGGTAATTCTAGATAACGACATTGACAAACATATAATGCGCCCAAGGTCCAGACTCCCAGCAGATTAACCCTGTCTAAATCTGGGCTTCCTCAGCGCTGTCTGTGTCATTCCTGGCTGCCCCATCCAACCCCCTCTTGGTGCACAGCAGTGATTGCAGAGTGAGACAGTTCATTGCCCCGCAGCAGATGACTCTGTGATCCATGACCTAAACATGAATGCTGGTGCAGAGGAGAGGGCAGGAAGATATGGATGTGGATAGAAGTAAGGGCAGAACCTAGTGACACAATTAAAATTTGAATTAAACCCTGGACTTCCTCACAGATTTCCACTACAGACGATACTGATCATCACTCCACCTCACTGTATATAGAATATTCCTTCACAGTGATCAGCATAAAAAATACCCTGTATTCTGAAAAGCCATAGGCAAATAGGTGTAACTCCCTAAATGGAACAGCCTCCATAAGATACCAACAGAGGTGTAATATACTTCCAGGCTATGAGGCACCCCTGTACCTGCTTTGAGGAGAGTGCTGCGGATACCTGTGTCCCCCACCCAATGAAGAGACCTTCTCCCAAGAGAAGGGACAGTGTTTCTGAGTGACCTCTTGAATGCTATGTACAAATTTAATGCCATAAAAAAAATTACAGTGGCTGCGTATCCTGAGTATCACAGTTACCCATGAGAACCTGAACTGGAACCCACACGGGGAGCCATACAACAATTATAATTTACCCTGGAAGAGATCAAAGCTCAAAATCTTGCCAGAGCCCGCCTCCCAACCATTAACCAACCTCGCAAGCTCTTCAAACCCATTGTCAGAAGCAGACTTCCTGCAGACCAGTAAACACTGAGTGAAACTGTATTATGCTCGAGCAGCAATTGCAGACCTGCAGATCACGGTTCCTCTGACACTTTAAAAAGTTTTCCCACGAGTGAGCTACCAATGTCTGTTGATGCTACATGTGCATTCCAGAGCAGGCTGCCCTTTGTAAACCCACCGAGTGCCCCCATGGAAACCCTCCAGGCGTAACCCATCTGTCCTAAAATGCACAAAAAGCACCAGGGGACAGGAACATGCTTTTACAGTGAGAAAACCTTCTTCCCATCACCAGCACCCTGTGGCTAATCCCTCCGTTTTGATCCTCAAGGAAGATCCATAAATGATAAGCTTGGGAACTGAAACTGATAACTTGGCAGAGACAGTGATCTTACAGCATTTTATGGTTTTCCCATTCCTCTTCAACCCAGCCCTTCACCGTGTGGTGTTAACGGCCTGCCTTTCCTTGTTTCACAGGGGGGATATGAACTTTATCACCTTTCTCTTGCTGATTCCCTCACCCATTCCTGTTAAACGTTAACTCCTCTTTTTTGCGTAAAGTGTCTGATTGAGTGACATAATTAAATTAAGCTCAGACCATTGTCTTCCAACCTGTCTTTAGTCTGAAGTTTGCTGTTTCTCTTTCAGATTTAAAGAAAGTCTTTGAGTGCCCTAAACTTTGCCTGTTCTTTCACATTTATCAGCTGATGTATTAAAAGATGTACTTTCTCCAGCAGATGGCAACACACTTCTAAATTATTCATAGAATGTCTGAGAGGTAGGACTAGTTCCTAAGCAAGTCGGATAGGAGATGGTGAGTTTCAGAAAGAGGCTTAATACAATACAGTGCTTGTCTTCATTTGCAGCGTTTAAGAAAATATTTTTGAAGCTAGTGGCATTGTTATTTCATTTAAACTTATTATTCTCTAATCTGAAAATGTAGTATAATATTGTTGTTGTGGCTCTTTGCCTCCACATTTAACAAGAGTGGCAGTGAACAGATGAACCAGAACATCTCTGTGCAACTCCCATGGCACTGCTTTTATTTCCAAAGAGCAATGAAGTAGTTCAGAGGCCAGGAGAGTGGGAGCTGTATTCTAACATTGTTTCTCTCTCCTTTATTTTTTTCTACAAAGGCATTTCAAAACCACACATCTCCAGTTCACACCAGAAGTATCCATTAGCTGCTATAGAATTGTGAATCATTTTTATTGCTGTAGACTCAGAAACTGTGAAGTTCCTACCAAACGAAATCTCTATATAGGAAAGCAAGTACTAGAATCTTTCTTCCTTGGATTTCTTCTGTTATAATTCTTCTGTGAATGGGCACAGCCTGATGTTTCACTGACTTGGTGTTGTGTCTGTTTCTGCCTCTGCGAAGTTGATAGAAAATGATACAAAGAAGCGTTTGACATCACTTCCTGCAGGTTGCAGTGACTGGACGAGGCGCACCACAAGGGAAAACCAGACTCGGGCTCTTGTCTTCACCCTTTTGTCTGTCACTCCTTTAAGTGGCAATTATAATTATGCTTGATTTTTCCCAGGGAGGATGCACACTTGGGTGCATGACAAACACCGGGTGACTCAGAACTGGTTGTGTCATTGCTTGCAATTACGAATTTGACCAGCTGGGCAGCGGCTGTACCTCGATTTCTTCAGTGCCTCTTGACATCACGGGATCCAGTTTGCTCTGGCACCTGCAATCTAGTTTAGCCCCTCTCTCAATCTAGATCTCCACCCACCTGCCCTGTGTGTGATGGCATTGTTGTCTGTTCTCATTGTGCCCCTTTTTCTCATTGTTCAGGGTTTCTCTTGTGCACCACTGTGAACAGACTCAGAAGTGTGATCCCAGGGCGCCATTTGCAAAGGAACCACATTGACATACTCAGCCCAGTTGTACAAATGCAGGTAGCGCTGAAGGCTGGGTTTGCTCAGTACTGTGTTACGAGGGGCTGGTAATTTTTTTCCTTTCCCTTGGTGAGAAGGGAGCCATGCTATTTTTAAAACTGCCACCTCCTGTAACATGCAATGCTTTTTCTGAGGCAACATGAGTAGCCTGCTAGGCTTTGCAAAAATTATACTGGCTTCCACTCTGTGACTTTCTGTGACAAGACTGGGGAGCAGAATATCAGCCAGGGAGGCAGAGTACAGTGTTGTCAGAGGAGCAGAATACAAGGTTGTTGGAGGCCAAGTATTGCTCGGGAGCCATTGAAAGTCAGGAACACTGTCTGCAAAAAAGCCCAGTGTCACAATTTCCCAGTATTATAACACTGCATTTCAGAAGGGAAATTATGTGGAATAGTTTGAGCTGATTTGTAGTTTCGTCCCCACTAGGGACAAGCCAATGTGTCCTCCTCATTCAAACTGGCTTAGGTACTGTTCTTGATTTGGTCCATACGTGGACTTGTCCTGCCACAGCAGCAGTGAGAAAAATTATTATAATTAATAGAAATGGGCAGAAAAGGAATTGTCTTTCTCTAAATAACTGGTTTTTTTTAAATAACAGGACTTTGTACAGATGTATAAAGTTTGTTTGGTGGTCACAATCACACACTGCCTAACAATAGAGATCTATTTGCACTGTAAATCACTTTAATGGAGCAGCTTTTCTGTGCAGCTCAGATAGTGCAGCCCAGCTGAGTAACAGCTAGACACTAACAGTACCTGAAATCTGTATTTGATCTGCCTGGAAAGAGTTTGATCTTCTGCACTTAATTCCTGGTGGATGGGAATTTACATCATGAGAAATACCATCATAATTTGTACTAATTATAATTCCTGGGAGTGAGGCCAAATACAGCCTTGCAGACTGTGTATTTCCCACTCAGGCACAGCTGATTTTGGCAGAGGAGCACGTCAGGCAAGCAGCACACAATGGGGCTCTCCTAAGGTACCTGCTACCTACGTAGGCAGAGCCAGTCCCGAGGGCTGTCGGCTCAGCAGTTCAAGGAAAAGGACAGACTTTCACTGCAAAAAAGCCAAAACTGTACCAAAAAATCTAGCAAACCCAAAATATCTGACTGCTCGCTGCCTTGTGAAACTAAACCTGCATCCTCTGTTAGCTGTCAGGACCAAGGCAAGACCTGGGAAACGAATCCGTGGGAGCTGCCCTGTTTGTTTGCTTAATCACTTAGTTTAAATATAGATTAAAAATCACTTAAGCTCATTGACAAGTTAAGTGTGTGTCAGCCAGCGGTTGTCAGAAACTGCAAGGGAAAAAGAGCATAGTCACGGAAGGGATTGTAGCAAAGGAGTAAGAGAAAAAAAGCTGGATCCTTGGAGTGGGGCAACAGTGTATCTTCTTAAGGAGATCCATTCCTAAGTAAACAGCAAATAGGACACATGAAGTGTCAGTTTCTCTTCATCTCTTGCCCTTGCTAACAGTGAACAATTTGGTGAATAATCCCTCATTTACATTCATTTCTTCTGATTAAATGGAAATGTCATAGTTCACAGAATGTCAGCCAGTGTCTGAAATGCACTGGAAAAGCTCTGCAAGATCCTCGCTGGCTGTGCTGCCTGTCCCAGCTGCAGTGTAGCGTGTCCTTGCTGGTCCCATTGGAGGCACAGCCACACCTCATACTGTGGAGTATCACCTGCCCCAGCGCATTCTGCCTTTTCTGGAGCAGTTCAGCTGTCACCTGCCTCTGAACTAGCACTGAAGAGAATGGCACTGGAAAAAGCCAGTCTAATGCAAGTCGGTCCCTTGAGACAGCAGCCACTTGCTGTAGCAAGACTATCTGGCACGTTTTAGCAGCAGCCTAGTTTCTAATGCCATCCCCATTGTTTGTAGCTGTAGGAATTTAAGGCTGTGCTAGTAAAAACACATAAGGGGTTGATTAAAGCAAACTGCTAGAGAAAACTGCAGAGGAATAGCCTTCTTGCTGTTCCCAGGAAGCTTGTTGGCTGTCTCCAAAGAGTGAACATGCTTTGTCCACTGAACTTGAAGGGTTGCAGTGCTTATGACTTTCTGTCAGCCAGAGGGAAAAGCATCCTAGACTGTGCCTGACTTACAGATTTCTTCTCAAGTTCAACATTAGCGTAGGTGAAACACCTGTGTATCTTCTCAGCATGGATGCAACCTGCAGCAAGACAAGCTCATGAACTGCTAATCAGCAGCTGTTTGCAGCACAAACCTGCCTAGTGCAGACGGGTGTGCCTTGCTGAGAGGACCATGAAGGACATCCTGGTAACAAAATGAGTGGTGTTCACTGACAGCCTGAGTTTAGCTCCTCCATTAGGAAACAGCTCCACGTTCAAGGCTGATGTTGCAATATTGGGTATTGCAAGCATTAATACTTTCCTTCCAGTGTTTCCAATCACTTGGAGGTGCTACACTGGCATGCAGTGATGGCTGAGATGTGTGGCCATATCTCTCCTTTTAAGTGGTGTGTTCCCACTCCTCTGTTTGTTTAGACATGCTTCTTTAGACGATGAGCTCCTCAGGGCAGGGATGGAGCTGTCTTCTTAGCTGCCAAGGGCACAGTGTGGTGTGTGAGCTACCAGAGGTGAAAAACAGACAGCAGACTGGGAACTCCTGCACTTGTCCATGCAGCTGGGAAAATACACTTTGTGGCTTTTGCCAGATGGTAGCAACAGCTTGGCTGGGCCCCAGGAACCCAGTAATGGCAATCACACAGTTAACTGATGTGGTGACTTTTGGCCGTTTGTTTTCTATTGTCCTTCACAATATTGACCAGCACTGTTGGTTTTATTTCTGTTCTGATTTCATGGCAGAAATCACAGATGCCCCAAATGGGACAGTGGAGCTGCTTCTTTTGAAAAGGAAGCGGGGGGCAACATGGATGGAGCGCGGCTTTCCCGTGTGTGCACGACTCAGAGCACGGCGTGGCACCTGCCGAAATTCTGAGGGCAGGCGCTGCTCGGGGGGCATCGCGGGGGATGGGGATGCAGCAGAGGGCCCTCGCCCGCGGGACGGCGGCGGGAGGAGGAGGAGGCAGCCGGGCCGGGCCGGGCCGGGCAGGGCTGGGCCCGGCCACCTCCCGGCGGGGCGGGACGGGGCGGGACTAGGGAAATAGGGGCAGGTTTTGTGCGCAGGGTGGCAGGTGTAGTGATGAGTAGAGAAGTTCGGCGGGCTGGAGAGGGTGGCCCCGCACGGCAGCCCCGACAGCAGCCCGCTCTCAGGAGCATGGCAGCGGCCGCGCCGCGCCGCTCCCCACGCTGAGCCCTGTCGCGTCCGCGGTGCCACTGTCAGTGCCACTGCCATGCCTCCCCAGGAGCTCCTGGATTACGCGCCCGCCCTACGGAGACACAGCCCGCCCCGGGGCAGCGGCCCCGAGCTGGGAATCAAGTGCGTGCTGGTGGGCGATGGCGCCGTGGGCAAGACCAGCCTGGTGGTCAGCTACACCACCAACGGGTACCCCGACGAGTACCAGCCCACCGCCCTCGACACCTTCTCCGGTAGGTGCCCGCCCGGGCTGCGCGGGGCGGCCGGGGGGGATCCAGTCTAGCGCAGCGAAACCTCGGGACGCGGCGTCGGGAGGAGCGGGGTGGGTGGAGGCGAGCGCTCCCGGGACCGCGGGCTGCCCCGCGCGGGGCTGCGCACCGGCGGCGCTGCGGGCAGCGCAGCCTGCGGGCACATAGCCCGAGGGATTTCTGGGACTCGGACCGAGTCCCTCCGACGTTTTGCGAGGTTTAGCAGGTGGAAGTCCTCCGTTCCGCAGGTGTGTCAACCCAGTATATGTCGAGTTGGTTTGCAAGTTCTATGAACTTGGGCACCTTCGTTTTGTGGTGTTGTTATGACTAAATAGAAGGGGGCTTAGGTTTTCTTATTGTTTGTGATCATTTTAGCTTCAGAAATAGTCTACAGTGTAACGCTGTGATTTTAGCTTCAACTAATACTCTGGTAAACTATCTTTTTCCCCACATATCTGGTGAAGTTAGCATTGAACAGAAGTTGTCAAAAAGTTGAAGAGCTTTATAAGTCTGTCTAGAATTGCAAGCTGATGAGCTCTCATTAGTTTCCACTTTTGTAAATGCTATCTTTGCTCTTGTTCTACACTCCTCTTCCTTTGGGCTCCAATTTCTAATATAAACCCCAGGAGAATAAAAAGCCCTTTGGAAGATTTCTTATCTTCATTTGATATGAAGAAACACAGCACTATTTGACAATGTAGATTGGTAGATTAGAGATGTGCTCGAGTCAGACCAGGAATGAGATGTCTAATGTGTCATGGTCGTAGGGGTGCTTAGAGGGAGTGTTTTGTTTGTCTGAATGTCCCCTCCAGTTGCTCACTCTGAGAGCTGTTGATTTACCTTGGCCCTCTCAAGCTATTCCACTGTCACTTGAAGGAACTGAACTGAGAACATGCTGCTGTTCAGGGTCCAGAAGCCCTTTGAGAACAGATGTAAGGAATCATGAGTTCTCCAAGGGAAAGCTTGCTGCTCTCTCTGCTCTCTTTACATTGATGTGTATGAATTAGACTAAGGTTTGAAATTACTGTAGTTATTGGACTGCACATTTTTGGAAGGGCAAATCCATAATAAAATGGTCCAGAAAGATGAAGGCAGAGTGAGTGCAGAGACTCCCTGATTAACAGCAGGTAACAGCAAATAATAATTTGAAGATAGCTGCACATGGTTTTAGTCCCAGTCTGGATGTCCAGTTACTAAGTCTGACTTCAGAGGTTCATAGGATTTGTAACTGATAGAAATCAAAAACATTAAATATGTGTCTTGTGAAGTTCACTTTCTGCTTATTGGGAGGAAATGGAAAACCAGACAAGTTTCCCTTCCCACCCCTACTCTAAGCCTGAAGAAAGTCCCTTCCTCGAGTCACATATGGTTCAGGATCCACTTCAGAAATTCCAACCCCGTTCCTTCCACTCTTGGGGAACACTTGCCATTGCAACTGCCAGCAGAACTGAGCACTTTACATTCTAACCTTAATCCTGGTCATGGGACTGTGATGCCAATAACAAGACAGGAGAAGGTGTTGCATTATCAGGGGAACGTCTCTGGGACAGTGACCCAGCCACATACATCTGTCTGGCTGCTACCTCCTGCTGGGTGTCGCTGCCAGGTAGAGCAGCCTTGAGTGAAATGTGTACCTGGTGACCTTTCTCCACCAGGCTATCCTGTTCTGCCAGCCCCTTTGCTATTGTACCATGATCCATCCTCATCCTAAGGGTGTGGACCTTGTGAGGGCGGTATTTGGAGGGCTGTTGCAGAGTTGCTAGCATAGCTAAAGCTAGCAGCAGATGGGATGAAACTTTGTGCAAATGCTGGAGCAGCAGGTAATATAGGTGGTGACTTTTTCTTCTGAAGATGGCAAAACATTTCAGAGATGCTAATTCCTTCGCTCGATGCACTTGTGAGACAGAGAAAACCAGATGCTAGAAAGGCAAATGCCTGCTGCCTTGAAGATCAAGTCAGGATCTAGCAGGTTCTTTGATGAGGAACAGGTTTCTCTTCCTCCTCTGGGGCAAAGATATGGTAACAACCCAACAGTTTCCCAGTCACAAGGAAGCAATGACTTTCAGCTACGCCGCGAGGAGTGGCACTGTGGTGGACGCACCCACCCCTTCATTTTTCTTCCAGTCTCAGTCTCTCACCAGGCCCGGCCACATCTTTTTTTCTACGTGTCCTTCTTTTTTCTCCAGACTGCTTTCAGGGAGGAGTGCACTCCTTCAAAAGCTTGTGTTAAACGCTCTTGTTTTTGTCACTGCTCACCTGGTGAATTACTTCAAGAATCACAAAAGGTTGATCTTGCTTCTGGTTGGGAGATTTTTTTTGTTTGTGGGTTTTGGGGGGCTTTTTGGTTTGATTTTGGTTTTTTTAATGAAAGGACAATAAAGCCTCCTCCCTGCACACAGCAGTGGAGTTTTGCTTGTTCGTGTCAAGTGCCAGCCATTGTCACTGTAGCCATGATGTCTGCCTCTATTCATTCAAGCACAGCCCCATCTACTTTGTCAGGACTTTCAAGTGATTTGCAGCTCCACAACCCCTTTCTCCCTCTCCTCAGTTCCTAGCCAATCTCTGTGGTGTCTATGCACTTAAACATCTAACAGTTTCATTCTCGATTTCCATCAGAGGTCCTGCCAGCCCTCAGTCTGAGTCAGCTGATACCACATGAAGGCTTACTGTGATTAGGGAGTGAAATGGGAGCAAACCTTACATGTGTAACTCAGCAGTTTTTCAGAGTGTGGATAGTCTCTGAAAGGGATTTCACTCATCACTGTTTCTTTACAGCTTCTTCATTACAAAGGTGGGGTTTTCCTTAGCTAGGACACTCACATAGCATTTTTAAGGCCAAATTTCTGGTCTGGATGGGAAAAATCTCCAATAGCTTGTTTGATGGAGACTGACTGGAATTTGCTTGGCCAAGAAGTTAGGAGTGAGTTGCTGAAGTTCTCTGGCTTTATCCTTATCTTTTTTCTTGGACTATGGAAGAAGTGGGTCTCAGGGAACTGTTTGGCTAAGGGCTCTTCTTGTCTAGAGGAGCAGTTGTCCAGTAACATGGAACTATTCTTTCAAAATTCTGGAGAAGAACACAAAACACCTGAGAGCTAACAAAATCAGGTCTGCTGCAGTTCTCTTAATGTTTCCAGTGCAAGCTTCAGCAGTCTTAGTGAGGGTTGGGAGGATGCTCGGCTAGGAGGAGACGTGAGTGACTTCAGTGAGTCTGTTCAGCAGGGCATGAACCAGAGTGCTCAGGAAAAGCCTGTATGAGTGTACACGTGTATGCTGGCCAGCTGCTTTAGACTCATCCCTATTCTCCTTCTGCTACAGTGCAGGTCCTCGTGGATGGAGCCCCAGTCCGGATTCAGCTGTGGGACACTGCTGGACAGGTAAGCTCTATCAAAGCAGCTGCCAGCTCTGGTCCTGTGGGACAGGGATTGTTTTAAGGCTTTGAGGAAGGCAGTGTTTAACTGGAAAGAAATGAAATGCACTAGTCCAGCACCAGCCATTTGCTGGTATGGCAGTCACAGACAAGTGAGTGACAGACGCCCTCAACTCTGAAACTTATGTCTGAAATGTGGCATGGCCACAAAGTCAGCACAATGCCCTGCCTCTGTTGCTATCCTAGTTAATTTGTAGAAAAGCTACTGCAGCTCTGTTGGACGAGCAGTTCAGTGAAGATATATTTTTTTCCCCCTCCCTTTTCTACAGGAGGACTTTGACTGTTTGCGCTCTCTTTGTTACCCTGACACTGACGTCTTCCTTGTCTGCTTCAGTGTGGTAAACCCAAGCTCCTTCCAGAACATTACAGAGAAATGGATCCCTGAGATACGAACTCACAACCCCCGGGCACCAGTGCTGCTAGTGGGGACACAGGCAGACTTGCGGGACGATGTCAATGTCCTCATCAGCCTGGATCGCTACCACGTGAAGCCTGTGCCCCGGCCTCAGGCAGAAGGTCTAGCTGACAAAATCCGGGCTGAAGCCTACCTGGAATGCTCAGCACTGACCCAGAAGAACCTTAAAGAAGTTTTTGACATGGCCATTGTCAGTGGTGTTGAGCACAAGGCACGTCAGGAAAAGAAGATGACCGCCAAAGGCATCAAGACTCTCTCTAAGTGCCGCTGGAAGAAGTTCTTTTGCTTTGTCTGAAGCTGCTTTAAGGGAGGGGAAAAGAAACACCCAATGCCAGTATTGGCTCTGCACCTTCTTGGAGTGACTGTTCCTATGGCCCCAGCAAGGAGGGTATGATAAGCTGCTGGGCTTGGAAACCTGTCTGTTGCTGGATACAGTATCAGATGCCTAGGAGACATGAACTAGATTTCCATTGTGCTGAGATGTGGAATGGTCCAGGCAGCTATAATACCTGTTGGACATGTCTGTAGTGTCCCAGACTAATGGGAGCCTTTAATACATCAAGACTCAGTACCCCAGAAGAGGCAGGTTCCTTACATTGTTCAAAATGACCAGTTTTCTGGTTGAAGCTCACACACTCTCAGAGTTCTGATGCAGCATAATAAATGTGAGGGACTTTCGAAATCAGCCTGTGTTTTGGCTGATTTACAGGCATGGAGGAGAGTAGGGCAGGGGCAGTTACAGGCAACTGCAATGTGGTCAGGCAGGGAGTGCAGAGTTTGTAACATAAGACTTGGGTTCCCCCTCTGATTCCATTTGCCAAAATATGTAGAATTCACTTGGCTGTGGAAAAGCAGCACTCTTTCTTAAAGGCCCTGTACTGGGAGTACTCTTGAGAAGGTATTTTCTAAATAAAAGCCATTAGCAGGCTGAAGAGAAAATGCACTGGGGGCTCCAGTAATACTTTGAGCAAAACCTTCTCTGAGAGGACTCTCTAGTCCACTGGGTGCCAGTGTCATAGCCTTATCCTAAGAGGTAGTTGTGAACTTGGGGACCAACTTTGAAAGGCCTTTTGTGTGTGTGGTGTTTTGAAAGAAAGAAGAGGTGAGGAACAGTGATGAGTGGCTCTGCCTAGCAGAGACAAAACTGTATCAGCAAAGGGTTTATAACAGAACTGAGGGGTCAAATGTAGATGGAGAGGGAAATAAGAACAGGAAGAAAATAGAAAGGAAAAAGATGAAATGAAGAAAGGTAGATGGAGAAGGAAAGAAGAATGAATGTCGTTAAATGAAAGTTGTGATTCTAGTTAGTTGAGATGCTAATATGCAGGGAAACGTCTAGGGACCTGAAAATTTTGCTAGTGATATGAATTGCAAAGTAATATTGTCCATACATTCAGTTCTGAGTCAAACGGAGGAGGCTGTAGTGAGAGAGGGTTCCTCTTCATTAGTAAAACCCTCCATTTCAGATCTACACAGAAGAATGGAATTTACCTTGTACTGTTCTCCCTGAGGCTGCAGAACAGGAACAGAGGACTCAGGGCTTCTTTCTGTTATGCTTCCCTTTTTTAAAAGTCACTGCTTGATCTGCTGAAGTCAAAAGCAAAGGAAATCCATGAAGTTTATTCTGGGGAAGATCACTCCTTATGTTTCGCTCCCTTCCCCTCTCACCTGTTTCTCAGGGGATTAATATCCTGGAGAGTCTATTCACATTTTATTATATTTTATTACAGAACTTGCATCAATTTCTAGATCTTTCTTTTGCAGAGACATTTCATTTTGGTTTATGTAGCAGAGAGTGTGACAGGTCTGTCAAGCAGTGCTTTCAGTACTCAGGGGGTTCTCTGCATCTGGCCGCAGCCCATCACTTTGGGAATGCTCTGGAGTAATGTGACAGGAAAAGAAATAGCTGTGGATGGTTTACCCTAGACCAAAAGCAAGCACAGGCGAGCTAGTGAGCCTGTAGCAAGGCAGATGTGAGTAATGCAGTCTGGCTCCAAACAAATGCCTGTGAACATCTCTCACAGCTGTCTGGTTTTGTAGTGCAGCTTCTGTAGTCCCCAGGATGTGAGACAAGACTGCTGTCACCCTAGGCACTATTGCAGGATGAAAGAGGTGAAGTCTTCCTGTGAAGGAAAGTGGCCCACAGCCTTGGAGCTGCTTCTAGGGTAGGGCTCAGAGACCTGAAAAGGATGGTGCATCAAAATGAGCTGAATGTTGAAAGGACTCCTCCAGCTGAAATGGTGTTTGTGTCCAGTGAGGAGTCCTAAGAGATGATGAGCACAGAGGCAGTAGCTAGAAGTGACACGTCTGACATGGGTCTGGGTAGGACAGCACTCCCTGGACAAAGCTCTCACTCAGCAATGCATCCCTGTGTGTATATCCTACCTGTACAGGCGCCTTTGCTGTATCACTAGTTCAGTTTGTCTGTTGGGTCTTTACACATTTCTTTAGCCTGTGAGACCAAGGGCTGTGGTGTGACCTGCCAAAGAGCATGCCATATCCCTATGGAGCAAATCCACAGGTGGAAAGAACACCAGCCTCCTTCCTGCTGAAGAGAGCAAGGGTTGTCCTGCAGTAGCTTGGTGTGAAACAGGGATTATTTCATTCTGGAAAAGAAATGTACTGAGAGCTACTTTCTTCCTATGTGATTGTGTCTAAAATTTGTTCAAATAAATTTTTTAATGTCCACAATTTGTGTTTGTAATTTTGTCAGTGCAAATTAGGTTGGGCTTTAACATGGAGAAGGAGTTACTCCATTTTACTGACAATAAGCATAAGAGGGAAATAGCCCCACTTCTCACTCCATGTCCTAACCCCCACTAGCAATGGTAAAAACCCTCTCATAGCTGAAATTTTCCAAGTTCCTTCTGTTGCCCCAGTTAATCTTTCTCTACCTCAGCAGCCACTCAGCGTGGAGGCTGCTGAGAGGGATGGAGTAGCAAACATCCAAGGCTTTCAATGCCTCTCCCCAGAAGCCACCATCCAGGGACCAGTCAGGAGGCCTTCCCAGCACTCACTGACCCGAGCCCATGTAGGACTTGCATTTGGAGCCTTAATAACAGCATGCTGCTCTGTCATTAGGCTGATGGGTAACTTAGCGACCAGCATTACTTAACTTACCTTGGTAATTAAACACTGCTCAAATGCTAAAATATTTTGCCTGTGCCACATAGGATGCAAGGGCTCTATGCAAGACAGCTCACGGGACTCACCCTTTTAGCCCTATCTTCAGTATTACAGATAGGTCAGGGCTCCTGCCTGTCCAGACGTGGGGCCCCATAGCTGCTCCAGAGTCAGAGAGCTGGAAAGTGAGGCTGCTGAGGGAGGAGTGTGGTGGTTCAGCAGAGAGCGAGGAAAGAAAATGGACAAAAAACCAATGTAGCAGAGGTAATGAGCAAATTCCGAAATTAAGAATGGAATAGGAAATTACTGCCGATAAAACATGATTTGGGAACTTGTGTTTTGGGTGAGGAGGTTGTTGGGGGTTTTAGGATTTGTTTGGGGTTTTTTGGGGGGAGGCAGCACGATTGTTTACCAAGTCCACAATCACACCGCCCTTCTACAGACTGCTGTTTACTAGATGTAAAGTAACCTGTGGGAATATTCGGAGCTGGCTCCCAGCTTTGTAGCTTCCTGGCACTCAATCTTACAGAAGCACCTGTGAATGGAAATAGCAGCAAAGTGTGAATTAACTTTACAGGGAGTGGTGAGTCATTCCACTGAGCCATATCCTGTCATATGCACAATAAGCACTCTAAAACTCCCTGAAATCCATGAACAAAGCTGAACTCCTGGGTGTGGGGATGAATCTATCTCATTAAACGGAGTTTCCTACCAAAGCTACCCGAGGTGTCTTTAAAGCCTTGCTCTCATCCTCTTATGGTGCAGTACTGGATCTGTGCTACTACCTGGCTTTGGTAGAATCTGGGCTTGTTTCTGCCTTGCAGTGCTGCTTGACCAACCTGTATTTTCAGATGCTGAGAGCACAGAGGAGTTCCTGGGAGACTGTTGCTAACACAAACCACCCCACTAGGATGGGTGAAGCTAGCCCAGTCCATTGCTAGGCCAGCACAATTCCTCACAAGTGCTGCTTACTTTCCTGCCAAAAAGGATCCTTACGATTAGTTGATCTGACTTGCTCCATAGCACAAAGCTCAGCATCAAATGCTAAAAGCACCAACATTCCTACAGGGTAGAAGCTCTCTAGTACCTTCTTTCTTGCTCAGGGCTCTGACTTGGATCCTGGGTAGCAGACTCCTGCATGTCCTTGCATCCAGCAGAGTAACTGATGAGGAATACTGTCCTTCCTGTACTGGAGAATGCTGGTTGAGACCCAGCATAGGTAACAGTACAAGTACTTCAGTACAGGTACACACTGTGCAAATCCACATGAAGCCAGTGTTCTTGCTGCCACTTTTAACTGCCATCTCCAGAGGACCTGAGCTTGGATGTAAGCAACAATAGGGGCACAGTATGGGAAGGACCCTTTAGTTTCCTTTTTCTGTAGGTATTGCACCCTAAATGGGCTTAACTGTGCCAAGAAGGTTTCTAGCTAACAACACTTTCCTCAGCTTCCACTGAACCCTGACTGGGAATTAATCATCAAAATAATACCAAGTTTCATCTGACTCAGCACATCCTCCTTCCAGCACCAGAAGGGCAAGTCTGAAAGTCCTTCTGGAGATCTTTATACCCCATAGGTTACATCCTATTTACTTTGAAGGGACAGGCTGAACTATTACCAGGTCAGGAGCTGATATGTGTCCAGCAGGAGGAACCCTGCTGAAATGCAATTACTTCGGAATGGCATCCTCCCCCCATTTCCTGAGAGAGGTGTGATTGCATTAACAGCCTTATCACTTTCTTAACACTCCCCAATTTAATCCTCAGGTGCTAACTGGCTTTTTTCTTCACATTGCTCCCAGTTTTATGTTATTTATCAATTAGGCCCATCTTGGAAGCAGGGTCTGGTTTGACTTTTCTCAGCTGTAGTGGCAGCTAAGTAATCTGCTTCAACTTTGCTCTTAATGCCTTCCTGCCCCTAATTTGGGCTAGGTTGGTCCCTTCCCCTGGTCCTTTCTGCAGTCTCTCAAAGAGCAGCATGGGAACACCAGAGGAGCAGAAGAGAGCAGAGACACTGCTCAAACAGATGCTGTCACCACAAGGAACGCTTGTCCTCTCACAGCCTGTGTGTTAAGTGAACTGCTGCTCTTCCATCCCGCTGGGAGTCCTCTTCACCCAGGATGCTGTCCTTGACCACGTGGTCTGCTTATACATCTTGGGTCTGCTTTACATCATTGCCTCTCTTTGAGCCATGCTAAATCACTCTGTAGTGACCCTGGGAGATAAAGCATTTATACACAGAAATCACTTGAACTTTATAATATGGCTCTAAGACTGTCCTTCCTGTACTGGAGAATGCTGGTTGAGACCCAGCACTTAAGTCTGCATCTGCTCCCAGAAAAGGAATCAAAGAGCTGGCCCAGCTGGCACCTGGGCCTCCTGGAAGCTGCTTACTCATGCCTCTGCAGAGTCCAGCCCTGGGCTCTCCGTTCCCACCGTATAAATACAGCATTGTACTTGCAAAGACCTATTGCACAAGAGAGCAGGGTATGTCTCAACGTATCCCTGAGACAGGTTCCCTCTGCTGCAGCCCCACGTGATCCTCGTTCCCAGGGTGACACCATGCCCTTTCCAGCTCCCAGACTGAGCTGCTCGGCATCCAAACTTGCAGGACTTGTTCTGGAGGAGCAGGAGGAGATGTGGGTCCCATCCTCCCCCTTCAACCCCTCATCCCCAGCACTACGCCTAGGGCGGTGTTGTGAACTGAAATACTCTGGTTTCTGCTGCTGTGGAGGAACATCAGGTGCAAAGAAATTTGGCTCGGGGACAAGTTTCACCACGAGTCACTGAGCCAGGCTTTTCTTTCCCATGAGATAATCTTGGGCGGGGCAGACAATCTCTTAAAATTAAAATACAATGAAAATACACGGGCTTCCCAGGGTCTAGGGTAAAGCTCTCTTTCCTCGTTTTCTCAGAAAGCGAGCCAGGCTCTGCTGAAACCTTCCCCAGGCTTTCAGTGCAGAAGGAAGCACTGCAGAGCCAGGCCTGGTGCCTGCTGCTCCCCCAGCTGGCAATAGGCGCCCACCCATGGGACCTGGCTCTGCTGGTGGCAAGGGTGGAAGAGCTCGACCTCTTGTGGAAAAGAGCACTGTTTAGCAAATCAATCACAGACAGCAAAGCCCCCTTCCCGCGGCTGTGCTGCCATCATTGTGCTGCTGGCATGGTGGAATTTGCTGGTGGGGACAGCACTGGTGACTCCCAAGCAGTTACCTTGTGCTGGTGGTGCCATCACAAATGTTAAACTTTGCAGGGAGCTCCGGGCACTCAAGCCGTGGGCTTGCCCCTTCCTCCACCATCCTCATAAGCATCTCACCCTGCCACCGAGCTTAACCCTCTGCCTCTCCAGGTAAACACCTGGTTACACAGCTCAGTGGCAGCAGGGACACAGGGATCTATCTGGAATCTGCCAAGGATCTAGCTGGGGTCTCACCTGGAATGAGTGTCAACACCTCAGCCCTACAGACTTGAGATTCTTTCTCATCCAAAAGGGAAAGTCAGCATCACGTGCTGAAGGAGAGCTCATCATGGGAGGATTCGGTTTTCCCGTCAGAGGCTGCATCCCTGCAGGGCTGGATGGGACAGAGGCTGGGAAAATGCTGCCCGCGCGGTGCACATGGGTTTCGGATGGTATTGCAGAGCCCTAGCTGCTCTCCTGCAGGGAGCCCTTTGCTGGGCGGCGCGCCTGGGGAGCGGCGTGTGCCTGGGGACAGCTGGTGCCCGCCGTGGCCGGAGCCGCTGGGATGGCTCTCCGCAGCGCCGAGGCAGGAGGAGCACCCAGCTACGGGCAGAGCTTCAGAAACAGCGCATTCATCTTCCCTGCCAGTAAGCCAGGGAGCGCCCGGGGCAGACTGATGACGCACAGCACACCTGAGATCATTTTCATGGGAATAGACCCGTGAGAGACAGCGAGAGGAAGAGTCAGGGAAACTCTCCCAGCACTTCAGTCAGTGTCAGCATTCACGGGGCAGATTTCACAAGATAAACAAAAGCCTTTAATAACCGCACTGGAGGGAGACTTTGAAACCCTGTGAAACCTCTGCCAGGAAAGGAGAGCAGCAGGCTTCTTGCTGAGTGCCAATGCCACCAGCCAGCCATAGGCTTGGCGGGCGCAGGGAAAAAAAGGCTTGCAAAACACAAACCATAAAGATCCAGCTGTGGGTACCCAGGCTGTACTCCCAGCCGTGGATAGTTGTACACATGGTGCTATATATAGCACAGAGGAATTTTCATTCCACTTGCTAAGGGGTTTTAATAATATAGAGCAGACGAAAGATGTCAGCCACCCTGGAATATTATCTGCACAGCAGTGTATAATTTGAAGGGACAGTAAGATAGGATATCTAATGCTGTGATATCTTCTGCAGGATGATTTGGTTTCTTTCTTGTAAGCCAAATAGATTTGTAGAATAATATGTTATTAGCATCTAACAGTAAAGTCTTACAGGTACAAAACTCGTGTCAAAGGATGCTAAACCTGAAATACAGAGACTCTGAGCTAATAAATAAAAATACAACCATACCTTCGGAGGAAGAGGACTTCCTGCAATGCCTGCCTGCCTTGTGAATACCGGTAACAGCAGTATCCTAGCTTTACATGTGGTGCACTTATTCACCATCTCCAAACATCTCTTTTCGGATGATAAAGACACTGCATTAGGTGTTGAGAGAGAAGGTAAGTCTAAACATAATTTAGGTCATCAGAAACCTGGAAATGCTATGCCAGGCTTTAACATCATTTCCCTGTGCATTTTTGGGTGAATAACTTCTCTTTTTCATTTGCAAAATGGAGTTCCTTCCCCTCCATGGGGTATGATAGACATTTATTAACTGGTACTCACAGGGTGCCATAGCAGGGGAAGGGTTATTGTCAGGAACATCACAATGCTTCTTCTCATGGTCCTCAAAATGGGTTAAAAGTCCTGAAATGTGTCCAGACGCCAGTCTCCATTATTGTTTTCTGTAAGTTTCCAGAGAGAACTGGAAAATCAGACTCTCTTGTTTATACCTCCAGCCCTGGGGTTCAGGTAATTAAGGGAGAAACTCAGTATTCATTGAGAGCAAATGTCTCCAAACTTCAGTGCTGTTGAAGGAAACATGAATCCTATGGTTTGCAAAGTTAGGAGATGATTAAAAGGAAGCTCTATGCCTATTGCTACTTCAGTAGTGCATATGCCACCTTGGTGATGTGGTGGGAGAGGAGGAAGACTGAAACGTGGTGTCTTCACACAGCTACCAAGTCCTCAGATAAAATACAGAGATGGACCCAAAAGCAGAATGTGGGACATTCACGTCTCTTCTGCTGCTCCCATATGATGCCTGTAGCACAGACAGAACTATCTGAGCATAGCCACAGCCCTTGTGGATGAGAGGACACCACACAGGAAGACTGGGAGCCCAGCAGCAGCAGGAACTCTTCCCAAACAAGACTCTGAACTAGCTTTAATTAAGGGTGGAGAAACAGCATCCCACTCTGAGTCTATCATTTTTGGGATGGGCAGAGGAGGAAGAGGCATTCTGACTATTGAGACACCTCTGCAGACTTTAGTAGACGAGAGCAGCTGGTGAGCAGCACAGGCCTCCAGGAAGGCCAAGGTCTCTGGGCAAGCAGCTGATGGCCCAGGCAGCCGTGTCCGAATCCACGCTGCAGTCTGTGCTGCTGTCATGATACTTGGCGTGGCTGGATGAAGTGAGCTCACCACCACCGAGCTCTCACCATGCCTCCTAACTGAGGGACAAAAAGATGCACCCAAGGGGCACAAAAGCTTCCTGTTGCCACTTGCTGTCAGGCATGGCTTGGACCATTCCCCTCTCCCTTTTCCAGAGGTGAGACCAGAATGGGGCTGCTGAGCACCTGGGATGTTCTTCAAGAGGAAACAGCACACTCCGGGGTACAGCCTTCTTCCTGCCTCATCCACATAAACAGCCAGTAAACATGTAGCTTTTCTTCTGCTAAATATCAGTGCTGACTTCACTGATGCTGCCCTTCCATGTTTTATTGGCATCCACTGGAAATCTCTGGCTACATCTGTGGTCCAAATAATTACAACTTCTGAGCAAGAAAGGGTGAGGGGGCAGCACAAGCGTTTAAATGTTACTAATGGGACTCTACAGCAATCCCGGGTTGCACTTCCCTAAACTCCTTTCTATACATCAAGGATCATAAAAGAGTAGGAAGAGACCGAGTCCTGCTCTCAACCCTCTATTCTAGAGCATGGCTTTATTGGTAATTAAAAACTACATCTCAGCTTAATTTTCTTCCCACACTTGGCTGTACTCTATCTTACCCCCATCTCAAAGAGGCATGTCAGTCCTTTCATATCCTCACTGGAGTTCACAGGAGTTTGCCAGCATTAATCAGAGGCAATTACCTTTGCCTCTTTAGGCAGGGATATCAGACCTGAGCCTAGGGTGACTCATTGCAAGATCGCTTCCCCCTGCAAGGTTCTTCCAGACATCTCCTTTGACTGGAGACCTCAGCTATTGCCTTTGGTCATTCTACTCTTGGGAAACTCTCCTGGCAGGGAGCAAGCCCCAACTACTACGCAGCCTCATGTACTCTGCATACCTGTCTTTTCATCTCACTCAGTGTAACTGATAAAAGAGTTACAGGCTGGTGCTGGCCAGGAATTATCTAACCAACATTTTCACATTTTGATAGATGGTCTTTTTTTCAATAGATTTTTGTGTGGATCAGTCCCGTTTTGGTGATAACCACTGCAATGCAACCAGGGCTGCTGGACCACAGGCCTTTTCTCAGCAGTGAGTTTTTATGAACCCCGGAGAAACCCAACCACACTGACCATTCCTGATTCGGTCATCTCCACGATTCTTGCCTTCCTGCTGAGAAGAAACAAGTTGCACCTTCATCCTTTGCAGTTCTGATACTGTAAGAGCCCTGGCTGGAAGGATATCCCTTTCAAGATCACTTGTATCTGTGGGAAAAGAGATCTCTCAGAAGTGAACATACCATGCTGCTTCTTTCATTTATGAGAGAAAGATTTCATGGTTTCCTAGAGGGGAAGTTTTCTGTCCTACAGAAATCCTGAGGTTCAGTGTAAGTAAGTCATAACAAAAATCTGCACTGGAATATTTGCCAGAAATATTGCAAAGCAGTAAAAATTTATGCCCCAGAGAAGAAATGGAGTTCCAGCAAGCTGCAGCACTTGGAAGAAAAGTGAAAATTAGTATTATGCACAATATGAAGTGGATACTATGTTACTATTACTAACTAATCCATGTGTTTGTTATTCAGCTCAGCCTGCCAACACACACTCTTGAATGCTGGCTGTAGGCATCCTTACCACTGAAGCCCGTTTCAACCTCGCAGACATCCTGACTGTGAATAAACACTCAAGTGGCCCTGGCCCACCAGCCTGCCTGTGCCTCCAGAGCTCCAAGCAAGCATTTGCAGGAGAGCAAACGAAGTCTGGTGGTTTAAAATGGCACTTCCATCACAACTTCCAGCACAACCTCTCTGGCTGGTCAGGAAGCAGAGCATTCCACATCACACCTGCCATGCTATGAAATGAGACTGGAAAAGTACGAGTGTTAGGGGCCTGCTGGGATAACTCCATGAGGATCACTGCCCTTTTATTTCTTTCCTTGCCCTCCAAGCAGTCCGTCACCTAGGACAGAATCCTGCTCTTCTGCAGTAACGTGAATGCACTGTCTGTTGCTCTGGCTGCTGTGCAACTGCTTTGCTGCTCTGGGGTCAAGAAGGAAAAATGAGCAGGAAGGAAACAACTGACTGAAAATAAACCACATCCCAGTAAAGAGATGAAAGACTCTAAGGGATAATCTAGTTTTGTGTAGATGGGTCAGAGTTCTAAGAAACCCAGGGAACTGGAAAAAGGCCTGCCTTTCTCAAAGGCTGGAAAGCACCTTGGAGGGACTCACTCCGTATGTGGGGTGCTGCCCAGAGAGTCCTGCCTCTGCTCTGCTGAGTGAGCAGGGCATGAATACACAAAGCATTCCCCTGCAAAGTAAATACTGCTCTGGGTGTAAGGAAGCTGCCCAGTCGTAATATGCACGGCTGATTGCAGAGTTGCACAAGAAGAAGCTGGTTCTGACGTAGGTGAGAGTGGCTCTGTGAGCGCCCTGAGATGGTAGGGTCTGACTGGGCAGCTGTTCACGTCCCACAGTTTTCCAGATGATGCTGAGCACAGACACATTTTCAAAGGCAGAACCTCAACTCAATGAACAAAGGAAAAATGGACATGAGGAGAAAATGTAAGTGTCTTCTGCATGCTACTCAATGACATGCACAGATGTGCTCCACTGCTGGCAGTGAAGGCAAAACAAATGAACTGTCACTTCCATCTCAGGCACTGCTGGTGACAGGGAAATCCTTTGATAATAGGCACAGATTTGCAACGAGAAGAACATTTTTTTGATTGGCACTTCCCTTTTTACTAAAACGTTTTTTCATCTTCTTAGCCAGCATGTACATCCCTGGCTTCTGTTCTTAAAGGTGGACAATAGTCTCCTTACCAGTAGGAATTACCTCTGTGCTGTGAAGGGGACATGAAAAGCAGGCTTCTCTGACAGGGCAAGCCTTTCCATCACAGCAAAACACTGCGGTGCATAACAGGCTACAAAACTGTTTTGGTGCCCATTGTTCCTTTGCATAAAAGCCTTTGAACCAGAGTTAGTAATTATGGGAGCCGCTCTGTGCACAGCTCTTCAGCTGCTGCTATGTTTATCAGCGCAGCATCAATCTGACTTGCTTCCAGGAGGTTTAGATGGCATGGGGTCATGCTTGCATCAGCTAATAAACTCCTCAGAGCTGGGCTGATCTCTTTCTTTTGTATCTGTGAAGCAGACAGCAGCAGTGGAGTCCTCATCCCTGATTTAAATAGCTGCCTCAGTTCAGCAATGACAGCCTGCAACGCTTTAAGGCTTGGGAACTGGAGAGGCATTGCAAAGGGGCAGGGGTGCTTCCTGAGAGGAGCCTCCTTTTTGGGAGGTTGAAGACAAACAGGCTTTTGAACTAAATGAACAAACAGATCTCGCTATGTTAAATATATTTTGTCATGAAAACACAGAGGTTTGCTTTCCTCTCACCCTGTCTAAACTTTGGCTGAGTATGGCTGGCAAACAAGTGACTTAGAAAGAGTCACTGGCCATGGCAGAATCCTCTTTGATATTTACCCTTGCCTGGGAGGAACAGGGATGCTTGGACAGCAGGGTAGTCCCTCTAATTTGTCCTAGGGTGGATCAGCAGTCTTAGCTTCTTTAGACACCCCAAGGATTTCTGAAACCTCTCTTATTTTGGGAGACCTACTGCTAATCCTATGGAGCTAGGAGGTCCAATGCTCTAACCATCACATACTGCAGTTTGGAACGAACTGCAAGGAGAAGTTGAGACATAGACACTGGCTAGCCTCTTCATGAGATTCTCAGCTTGCTCATGCTAGGGGTAGAAAAGAAGCTTTTTAAACAAAAGAACAATTTTGGACACATATTAAGTGGGTGTGAGCTGGACAAAATTCAAGACAGGTTAGAAAGCAGATTTTTTTTCATCACAGAACCTGGAGGTTTTGGAGAGGTTTGCAGAGCGAACACTGTAAGGACAAACCCTTCCCTTGGAGATTGAGCACGTCTTGTTTGTGAAAACTACTAGATGACAAAGTTGTCTAAAATAGAAGGTAAGTGGACATGAGTCAGGAGGCCCTTTCCAGCCCTGCATTCAAAACCAGTTTCAAAGGACTGCCGTGCCTCACAATTACAATCATGCTGGGGATGGCTCCTGAGCTTTGCCCAGTTCCACAACACTCATCTCTATGAGAAATTTGGACTGTACTATGTGCAACATGTATAACTCCATTCTAATTGCAGCACAAACAAGCACACACTTGGTACGGAACCAAGCATGGTTTGTCTCATTGCTTTCAGTGGCCACTTTTAAGATGCACCATGCATCATCTTTTCCCTTGTAACAGTGTTCTTAGTAGGGAGCCTGGGCTCTTGGTCGTCACTTTTTTCCAGGGAAAACTGGGCAGAGAGTTGATTTCCTTACTGCTTCAGCTGGGACAAGGACTCTGCCCCCCACAGGTCTGGACTCACAAAAATCCACCCAAGACACCAGGAGCACAACATCTCAGCAGACAGCCCCAAACCCATGTCACATAGGCAGCAGTCTGGTCACAAGGAGGTGGCTAGTCAAGCTCTGAACATTTCAAGGAGTTGTTTTGTCTTCTGCTCTAAGAAGTTGAAAGGCACTCTGGAGAGGACAGTTTGGTTCATATTTGCTAAAAAGCACCATTAAGCTGGGTGAGATAACAGCCAGGTTTTTACCTTCACACAATCGCTGGACATCGCCCACAGATGGGAGCTGGAGTGTGGGCCCAGTGTGGATATACTGGGGTGAACATTTCCTTATCTTGAATTTCGCTGTTCACTCAACTGAAGCTCACTTTCTCGGAATCAGAGGCACTGGGGTTTTTTTTACACACAGGTATATTTTCAATCATTAGGGTTCCCATGGAGCTTTCTGCAAAGTTTGCAAGTGTCCCACCCAGAGTGCTATTGGAGTGTTTTGCACAGTGCCAGAAATCTCCTTAGTGGTTCAAACTGGGAAAAATTATTACCACTTCCTTTCCTGACACCCTTACATCTGGTGCAGAAAGTTTACAGTGTCCAGGAACACACAGACAGACGCGGTGCTTCTGCAACTGGAGAAAGATGCTATCTCCTGCCTGATGCTGTGATATTTGGATTGTGCCACACGGTCTGGCAGCTCCAGACATCTTGCAATGCATATCAGAAGTCTCTGGGGAAAAAACCAAAAAGACAGCAAAGGAGGGTGTGCTGAGAGTCAAACAAAGGTAGAGTTTATGGGAAAGTGAACGGGAGAGGGGCAAAGGAGCAATAGGAAGTTAAGACTTTGAACAAGCCCAGTCATGCCTCAGGTACAGGTTCTACCTGTCTGCTGCCTGACCACAGCCCAGTCTGCCCAGTGACTGCAGTGGGAACTGGGGTGCTGAGCAGCACCCAGCATGGGGTTTGTTTGCTGGTCGTGTTCCTGTGGAGGAGAGGTGGCCGAGACACGTTGCAAGGAGCGTGCTGGTCAGCTGGCCGCCCTTGCCACAGGTTCACGTGCAGGAACCAGAAGCGGCTCTGCAGAGGAAACGCTGATCCACGTGTGACATCTCCATTGCAGGACTTGGGACGCTAGTGGATAGTGACAGAGGAGGATTCAGTGATCTCTGCAGCACACCTCAAGGGGCATCTGCTTGCTGAAAGGGATGGCAGGGGAGGCCCCGGCTACAGGATCAGGTATATCCACAAGTCATTGCAGTTTAATGTGATCCCCTCTTTACAGAAGAGAAATGACCCTCCCTATCCAGAACATTTGCCTTTCTCCTGCCCTACAAAGTAAGATTTTTGTACAGCCTGACCAAGCTCTGAGCTTGCTAACAAGAGGCAGCACTCAAATAAAACACCAAACAGATGGGCACACAAGCCCTTCTCCATTTTGAAAGAGAAACAACATACTCCAAAGCCAATTACAAACTGAGATTAACTGTTCTGGGTTTCATTAATTACATATCAGTTAGGCCACCTCAGAAGGAAAACTCGTTAGGAGCTATGAAGTAGAAAGGGCACTAGGTGGACACCGTCAGGAAACAGTTATCTCCCAGGGAAGGACAAACATCCTGTGCTCTCTGACATCCTCATTTCCTCAGTTTCTTCTCAAGGTTTGGAGACAACCACTATGCATTTCTGCTTTGTTCCTGCTAAAGACAGCAAGTAAAGGGAGGCTCAGGTACCCAATCTGCAGGTTTTCTGAGACTTGAGAGCACCTCAGCCACAGAAAACTTCTGGAGGAACTTTCCTGAGTGAAGGAAGGGGAGCAGAGATGCAAGGCTTGGTTCTCTCCAGCCTAGAAACCTGCTGAGCTCTTCAGAGCTACTGAAGGGAAAAAAAGGCTCTTCTCCTGACCTACTTATGGTCACACACGCAACCCTGCCAGGAAATATTTGGCCCGCTGTCTCAGGTGACTTATGCAAAATAAGTGGTCACTTTTCCCCCAAAGACAGGTTCTACTTGATAGTGCACTCCTGGGCGTTTGTAGCCTGCTCCTCCTGCTGCAGAAATCCAGGCTCAAGGGAGAAGCTTTTGCAGTTTTATATGCGGGCTTCACCACTACTGTTTCCTGGCTCTTTCCTCATGGCTTCCTTGGAACAGGCTGCCAGAAGAGTTTCCAGCCCACAGCTGGCTAATCACACACAATTAACATAAACCTGAATATAGTGGGGAAGAAAGGAAAGCTGGGAAAGCCCCCTTTTCTCAGCAGCTGGATGAGGCAATTTGCAGAAAGCCTGGAGGTGTGGGGGAAACAGGAGCCTTTCATGAGGTTGTGGGTCCATGTGAAAGGGCAGATGAGGGCAGTTTAGGGCAGCACTTGGCTCCCTCAGCTTCAGCACTGCAGGCCAAAGCAGGGCAGCAGGGAAACTGCCTGCCCAAACACCAGCCTTGCTGCAACTGGTGCAGGGGAAAGCTCTCTGAACCACGGTGAGGGCCGAGAGCAGCACGACTTGAAGGAAAACAGACAGAACCTGGATGCAGTTTCCTAGAGCCTCAGTGCAGCACTGCAGAGCCAGAGCATATGGGGCTAGGGGAGATGTCAGGACTGACTGGTACAGTTTGATGTTTCTGAGTAGCTTCCCTCAGAGATGCTCTCCAAGCCATACTCGTTTAGGTTCTCTTCTGCCAGCGCTGGTGCTCAGCTGGTGCCCTGGGGGGGCTGGCTCAAGGAGCTGTACTAGCAGAAAACAGATCCCTGAAAAGTGAATTGCTTTTTTCCAGGATGTTTCAGGGGGAGCAGTGCTAATGTGAGGAAAGCTACACGAGCATAGAACTAGTCCTTCAACAGGGGCTGGCTGTAGGACAGACTGAGTTGTAATGCTGAGCTGCTCCTTTGGGCTCAATTTTCACCATCTGCTCTGCAGGCCGCTGCTCACCCAGGAGTCCTACCCTGCCTTGCACCCTTGGCTGGAGGCTCCCACCACACAGAGGGCCAGGACAGCCCAGCAGAAAGCTCACCTAGCAGAGAAACAGATTGTCCCTTCCAGCCTGTCCCACCAAATGGACCTGCCTGGCACTTGGCGACATGAAGACCACTGCCCACCTGATGGAGCACAGCTCACCTCCAGCACACAGAGACAAACATGTTCTGAAAGAAGCTGCAGGGGATTGTGAAACATCAGCTGTGAGGTACAGCATGTGAGATCTTAGATCAGTTCTTTGAATCCAGGGTGTTGTGGAGAAAGAGGAGCCTAGTGGTGAAAAAATACTGATGAAAACAAATAGCTATTTCCTTGGTACTTGGACTTCCTTCTGGACCTCACCCACTTGCCCCAGGGTTTGCCAACAATGGAAGTTCCCCCAGTACACAACACTTTAGTATTCAAATGGCAGTGTCTGGTACATCCACTATTTTCAAGCAGAGCCCTCCAGATGCTTACTCATTTTCGTGATGGCCAGGTATTTGCATGGGTTTTACAGCCTTGCATATTTAAGATGGTGATGTGATGGGAATGCAAGAGAAAAGAGAGAAGATAAAGCCTCCCTGGCTGAGAATGTGCATATACAAGGTGATGGGAAGAATGGTGTTGGGCACACACACTGTGCCAGCTCTTCCCTTTACCTAAAGGGTTGCACTCCGCACAGATTCTGTCTCTGGTCAGTCCCTTAGTTGCTGAATGGGGAAATAAATGGAAGTAGCATGGAAATTGCATGGCTGAGCAGCAGAGGAGTGGTGGATGGATCAGCTACCAGAAGACATGGCAGGCAAGAGGCGATTCCTGAGGAAATCTGTTTTCCATTTAAGACGGATTAGCCCAGGCTTTGGGGTAAAGGGCAGAAGAGCTCCCCCATCCCAAAATACTAAGAGGAGAGGGAAAGTAAAATTTGTTGACAGGGTGTAATTCTACAGCATAAGCAGGGATAGTTTCTAAATATGAGAGAGAACCAGTTCAAACTGGTTTAACAGAAACTCCATGCACCAAAAACCTCTAGCAAGGACATTAGAATAAGAGCGTTGCATCCTTGCTGGCAGCTCCTGTCTGCTCACCTGCAGAGCTGCATGGTCCGTGCAATGACCCCACATCTCCCCAGAGCTGTTGAGCCTCCTCAAGTCTCAAAATGCCCCTTCATCCTCTAATATAGATTTGCAGGAAAGGGTTGTATGGCAAAGCCTGGAAGACAAAGCTACCAGCTTCCAAATTTGATGACAGTCTGTTAAAGAACTGTTTTGGCTTCCTTTGGTTTTAATGAAGGTTCTACTGCCTGAAGTCCTCTGATTAGTGGAAAAAAAAATCTCTTATTTCTTTGAAAATGTAGTGTATATGTTGGGGAGCGCAGTAGAAGTCAGCAAAAAAAAATCTGGGAAACGGATCCAAATAGATAAAGAGAGAGAAGCATCCAAGTGTTTTGGTCTTTTTTAAGTCCCACTGACAAGTTTTTGGGGCTGGACTGGTGACCTCAGTAGCTGGGCCTAGCTCTGTGTAACCCATACACAACCAAAGGGAAGTAGACTCAGGGCACAGAACACCCACAAGAGGTTTGGGAAACCCTAAGTCAATTGCCTGTTCTGAATGTTGTACCAGCTCTCCCCTGTCTTGCAGGTGGATGTGATGCTTTGAGACCCAGGGGAGTATGATAATATGGACCATAACTTTAGACCATAACATAGATGGGGAGGAAGGGAACAGGACCTTGCATATTATGGAGCTCGTAGAGGCTCACATCTCACACCTCAGCACTAACTCCAGCAGTGCACAATGTCCCTGCTGCTTTGACAGTACAGTGTCCAAGGCAACACCAAGAGGGATATTGAGATATTGCTGCCCCCTCTTGTGGACATCTCAAAAGGAGCTGGCAAACCACCCTGGGAAGCTGCTCTGGCTGAGCAATACCCCATAGTGAATAAAAAATGCAGCAGTGCAGCCCGGAGGCCGTGCTGGAGGCAGGAGTCTTGGGGCCCCTGCAGCCTCCCTGAGGGAGGGAAGGGCTCCCACAATGCCTACATGAGAGGGACACTATAGTTTCATTTAAAGAAGAGTTTCTGGCCGGGGGCAGAACTGTCCCAGCAGCTCAAATTTCTGGACCAGTGTTTTGCTTCAACTGCTCACAAATAATTTTTAACAATCCTGAAGCAGCCGTCATACGGGTCAGGTGTGTCAGGGCAGAGAACAAAGACACAGGCTCTTTGTATGCACTGAGACTGGCGGGAAAATTCCCTTCTTACCAGAGCGCCTGGCTGGCTCCAGCAGGGCTCCTGCTCCTCTGCATCTCCCATCGGCTGCTTGCTGTCATTTTGTATATCCTCTCATGTTGGCTGGCTCTGGGCAACTTGGAGAAGATGGCAATTAAACATTGGGTGGCCTCTGCAAAATCTTCTGAAGTTGTTACAGGAACTGATGGTTAGTTTCAAAACTCCTGACACAGCTGGAGATGAGGACATCTTGGAGAGGCAACTATCGAATAAGGGCCACAGAATCTCCGTTACGCCTCAGGTGGCACCTTGCCCAGGAAACACTTACTGGTCATCCAGGTCTGCTGGCAGAAAGGTTCCTTCATGCCCTGTGAGGTGCTGCAGAAGAGATCAGAGCTGCTAGAATTTCCAGAGGTGACTGTGTTTCTTTGTGACTATAAGCTATTACAATAACATGCAGTTCTGTGCTTGGTAACTAAGGGAGAGCATTTGCAATTTCTCTCTCCATTTCTCTGAGTAGAAAAAGAAAAAAAAAAGACTGCCTGGAAAGTTTTCACAGGCTATTTCTCACACAGGCATTATTTTAGTGAGCAACATTTGCTTACCACACGCTGGACTAGACATGGTACTTCAAATCTGCATGTGTTCCATTTAGGAGCTCAAAGCACACTGCAGTAGGAGCAAGTCTGGTCATTCCTAATGCTTGAAGTAAGGCAGGGAGAAATAACATTCAAGATCTGTCTTTACATTATTCAGAGCTTGCACACAACACTGTTCCTTCTTTCCCTTGGCTTTAGAGCTCTTCTTTTTAACCAGAATGAACAGTTTGGTGTCAAAACCAAAATAGTTTCTTCCTTAGGCAATAAATTAGGCCTGAGGGCTAAAGTAACTTATCAGGAAGTTTCACCCCACTGTGGCTTTTGTGTGTGGAACAGTATTCTGGCCTGCCACTGTGGAACCATCCCTTGTCATATCAGGGCAGCTGCTGCATTTGTTTGCAGAGCCATTGTGCCCCTGGGAAGCCAGAGACACATGATATTTAGCTGTGAGCTAATGCTTCCTGCATCCAGGCCAGTAGCCACACAAACCCTGCAAGGTCCCCTCCAGCCTGCTGGGATAGTCTCAGCCAAGGGCTCTGGCAAATCCTCCTTCCTGACAGTCGGAGCAAGGTGACTAAACAGCTTTGCTGGTCAGGAAGGGTAGAGAGGCTCCGTGGTCATCCTTCTGCAGAGGTGGAAGCCACCAGCAGGCAGACTGAACAATGTGAAGGGGCAGTAGTTTCTCCTCAGTGCGGCAGCACGGTGGGCAGCAGCTCCTGGGGCCTGGCAGGAGCCTGGCTCCTCAAGGCATGCAAACAACCCTCTGGAAAACACTGACCTCGGTGGGAAAGGCATTGTCTGCATGCACTGCAAGGACAAGGGGCAGGTCTAGATCCCGGAGCCTCCTGCACCGCAGAGCAGCTGTGGGGAGTACGCCAGGAGCTCCACGCCAGGAGGAGCAGCTCTGCCCTAAACCAGCCAGCAGCCTCACACAGCTGTGTGTTCCCGGTAGCTGGGAAACATGGAGGATGTGCTCCCTGTCCAGCACAGCCAGTGCAATGGGCAGCTCAGCTGTCACAGAACATTGTTCTTGCTTGGGCAGTAAGGCAGTGAGGCAGCCTCCCCTCACCGCTGGCGCCTGAGGAGTGGGATTCTCATTTTGCAGAGTTTCAAACTCTGGGCTCCTGTTCCCATCTGAAAATTTCCCAAAACTGAGATTTCCCGGGAAGCAGGAGCCCTTGTGTCAGGCGGGGGTGCAGGGGCTGAAGGCGGGTGGGACTCGGGGGGTGCCGGCCCAGACGCCACTCAGGGGAGGGCTCAGGCCGGACCTGCAGCCTCCAGCAGGGCTGTGTCCAACACCAAGGGACACAAAGGTGTGGTGTAAGTGAAAGAGACTGCGAAGCACGTATCCGCCTCTCTCTGGAGACTGTCAGTAGGAGCAGCCGTGGTTTCAGGTGGCGCTCCCAGGCCAGGGGTTACTGCCAGGAGGGGAGCGGTGATCCCATCGGCCGAGCTGAGCCGGGCTCAGCAGAGCTGCGCCTGGGGCAGCGCTTCAGGGGGCAGGAGGGATAATGTCTGCATTTATGCCTGTAAGTAGCTGGAGATGGCAGGATGCGAGAGGTCGTGTAGAACGCGTGGTCATGACAGAGCAAAGCCCACAGCCCAGAGCAGAGTGCGGGGAGAAAGCGTTCCTGCTGCGAGCAGCGCTCGGAGGCCCAGCCAGGGCGGCCAGGTCAGCGGTGCAGGGCAGGTCCGCCTGGTTCCCGTACGAACCCACTGCCAATTAGCCAGTTACGTTTAGCTGACTTTACATCGCAGTTCCCGAGCGATCACCAGCCTGAAGACACAGTTAGAGCAACTCCTGTTTGAAGAATAGTGTCTGCTTTTGGTTTCAGACCCAAAGCCCAAACCAGTCTGACCAGCTGGAACCCAGTTTCAGGTTACACCCTGCCTTGCTCTCTGGTTGACTTAGTGGGTAACAATCTTGCTCCCAGAAGACCTCATGCAGTAGTTTCCTCTTCAGGTATCCACGTATGTTGCATCCCCCGCTTCCAGCCCTCCCCACGCCATGGGACCGCTGCTGCAGCAGCTCTCCCCTGAGATACCACAGCCGCGGCAGATGAAAGGGTGCGAGATAGCAGGCATGGGAACGGTACCTGCCCCCTCTGCGGGTCATTGCTCCTCAGACACCACTCCCAAGCCAGATAAGACAAACAACTCCTTTTTATTATCAGAGTGAGCACACAAAAAAATAAATCAAGACATTAGGTTTATTGCATAGGCCATGATAGGCTGTGGGAAAAACAAAGAGATGGAAGAAATGATATGAGACAGATCATGAAAAGGAGGAATCTGACCAGCCACAGGAACGCTGAGGCAGATGCTTGTGATGGGGAGAGGCATGCAGTCAGATTGCCAGCAGGCTCTGGGCAGCAATTTCTTTCCTTTCTGCCCAGCCATTAGCCCAGGGAGGCAGCTCTCCTGCCACTGCACTTGAGAGGACCCGAGCCATGTCCTGAGCTGGGAATGGCTTTGCCAGAGCATTCCAGAACCACTCTGCCCTTGGCCCTGAAAGAGTCCAAGCATTTAAACTGAAGTCTGTACATAGATTTATGCTTCTTACACACACACACACACCCACACCCACACACCCACACCGGTTTCCTCTCTCTTCACAGCAGTTTTCCAAGAGCAGCAGGCACTGGAAGCTTAGGGATTGGTGCCAGCCCCACAGCCAGCAGTACATCAGGCACTTCACAAATAGCTTCTTCTGCCCCAACAGAAATCCTCAGCTCACTGAGGTACAAGCCTGGACCAGCAGATGCTGCAGGACAGAGCTCGGAAGCATCTCATTGCAAACAGACTACAGAGGAACGCGTAGGACCAGGACTGGGACCAGGACATTGCCAAAGCGGGGGTTTCACATGCTGCCTTGGGGCCAGAGATGAGCTTTGGACCTCTCGGAGCTGAGCTGGGCTCATCTTCTATTGGGAGGGATGAGCCAGCAGGAGCAAGGAAGCCTGTGGACATTAGCTGGTGATATCCAGCCCACTCCTGTGCTCTGGGAGATGCCAGGGACTCAGGTCAGGCTGTGTGCTCAGAGGAACGTGCAGTAAAATCAAAGCTGCAATTTTCCTGCACAATCAGCAGGAAAAGTATGGACGTTTACTTCATGTGAGAATAAATAGATATTTTCTCAATGGGTTTGGGTTCAGACTGAACACTGGAAAAGCAACCAGGGCAACTCACAGAGAGAAAAATGGTGAACACGTACTGTATGCAGGAGCCAGGCTGAAACACAGCAGCCAGGCAGAAAGAAGTCTAGGTGTGCTTTTCTGTTAAAAAACAAAGCCTAGTGACTTAAGCAGGTATTTCTGTTTCTGTCCATCTTGAAAACAGGAACTGCCGGAGAGTGTCACAGATCCCTTGGATCAGGTCTGGATGATTATGTCAATCCCACAGACCTCAAGAGATGCACCATGACCAGGTAGACTGCTGCAAGGCAGGGCACCTTGCAGAGGACTGAGAGAAGGGGAGGAAAATACAAGGTTGAATGGAAGAAAGTGACGCTGAAAATAAATTGCTGGGTCTGGTGAGGTTGCACCATTCACCAACATGAATGCTACACAGATCCAGTTCCAGGCTCCTTCAGTAAGTTGAGCAAAGTTGTGCTCTGGGTTTGAGCAGGAAGAAAGGTGTAATTCAGAGTTTCACTGGATTGTTTGAGGTTAGGAAGAGATGGATGTCGGAGAGCAACAGAATGCTTCCTGTTCCTCACTTTCCAGAGCAGCAATTTAGCCTAGACAATCACAAATACTAGTACTGCCAAATCACAGCTAGATCTTGGCCTGATGCTCCAAATGTCTTCACAGAGAACGAGTCCTTCAGGCACGGACCTGTGTCTAAAAACAGAACTCCAGAACTTTTGGGGAGCGCCCCAGTGCTGAACTGGAGAGAGATGCTGTAGGTCAGACTGGTTTGGTGGCACTGCTGTAGAACAGATGCTCGGTGTCCTCTGTGGTGGAGAGGGTTGAGTTGGTAGCAGTGGCAGGCTGACGGCGGTGGCTGTTCTTCTTCCTTTTCTTCAAGAAGAAGTAGCCAATGAACACCAGGACCACCATGATGCAGATCCCGAGGAGCACAGCAATCACTACCTCAAAGGCACCTGCAGGGATACATGAACATGTTAGAAGGGATACTACACAAACTCTGATGCAGCAGGAGTGGCCAACACGAAGCAGCAGGAGTGGCCAGGAAGAAGCAGCAGCTGGCGTGACAACAGGGTGGTCACTGCACAACCGGCAAAGAAGGAAGATGGCAACTGCATGGCATAAGGGTATGGCCAAGGCACAGCCAGCCTGTCTCTCCCAAAGGATATTTCCCATCATTTCCCAGATACATCACGCCCTCTAAAGGCTGTTCCGTGACTTTGGCAGGCTTGGCCATTTGACAACCCTAGGAATACCAAATCCTTCTGCAACGGCAGCCTTGTGTCATACCTCAACAGGGAGGCCACCAAGGGGTGGTCACAGAAGGCACCTCCTGGCTGGGACAACACTGAAGGAGTGAGCTGTGGAGGATAGGCTGAGTTTGTGGGAAAGTGCTCTTGGCAGTGGTGTGAACACTTGCTCTCCAGCCAACCAAACCCCTGCATGATCAGTGGAGACAATAAAGCACGATGCATTTGCGAGATGGTGTGAATTTGAAGACTAAATCAATCTCTAGGATTTAAGAACAATAACCTTCATGTGACATTTTTTAAAAGAACTTGTATTTCAATTGGGCTTTTTTAGTGTTGTAGAGAGGTTGTATATGGTCATCACATTTCCCCACAGTCTAGCACCTGACATTATTCACGTATCTGCTTAAGTTTTCTTTCTTGTAGAAGTTAGTAGTCCTTATGTGAAACTGGCCCTTAGGAAGAGTTTTACTTCCCATTTTTTGATTTTGAACAGTGGAACATTCATGCAAGTTGATGGAAAGAAAAACAGGAGTCTCTGTATGAGCTACTGAGTCACAGACACAGTTGCACAGTGCACAGAAGCATCTCTTGCCACTGCCAGCATCCCACAAATCCCACACTGCCCCTCCAGCTTCAAAAGGGGTGTGGGAGAGAAGGCTACTATTTGCAAGGAAATACAAAGTCTTTTTCAGGACAAGAAAAAGGAACAAGAAAGATCTGTAGGGAAAATTGTTACTCACTTAAGATAGCAGTTTGGGACTCAAACGATTCCCATCTTCGGCCAATGACATCTGCTTCTGAATTTGGAACACAGAGAGGGGAGAAAAGGTTTTACAAAGAAGTTTGGGAACAAGAGATAAGACAGGTTTCTGAGGAGCGTATTTCCAGTGCTCTGAAGTGACTGAACGCACACAGCATCCCTTCTCGACAGCCATGGTACTAAGCTCTTGGGGCAGGCTGTGAGGCCCAGTGCAGCTGAGGGAGGTGGTTTGCCTCTTAACAGATACAGTTTGGCAGAATTCTTCCTGTTGGCCTCCAAAGCAAAATGTACCAAGTGTAACCCTCTCTCTTGTTTGTTTAAAACTTCAGGCTAGTATGTGTCATTGAGGATTTTCTTAATTTCTCCCCACTCACTTGGGGAGACCTGGAGCCAAGCTAGGAGGTTAGACTCTCTTCAGAGCAGATATATAATAACTCTGGTTAGTTTTGCCATCCTCCTTTGCCTCTTTCACAACATCAGCACCCAAAATGTTTTCCAGCTCTGGGAAATGACAGTCTGCATTGCAGAAAGATGCTGTAGACCCACCATTCCCATAAGCCATTGGTCGGTTGAAGGACACTGTGGGTCATGGCCAGGGTTTGAGAGCAGAGCAGCTTTGAGTGAAAGCTTCCAAGGCACTGCCTCTCTGGGACCACAGAACTTAATCTGAAGTGATTTTCCCAGTTTGATCAGTAAAACTCCAGCCCTCATGATGTATGCTTACTTGTGATGCCTGAGCACGATTTCATGCACTCTTCCTCTTGTTCAAAGTTGTTGCTGTTGCCACCACAGCCCCCATAAGTGAAAGGGTCACATTTCTCCAAGAATGGGTTATAGTACCAGCGGGGGATGCTCTCGGTGCACTGTCCAGTATCAGGCAAGTCCACACAGTGGCCTGGCAAAGCAAGGCAGAGGTGCTTTAGTCCAAGCAGTGTCCTCCCAGAGCAGCAAAATTTTCTGCTCACAACAAACGAGCACAAGCACCATGGCAGAGGAAATCTATAGCCAGAACAGTGGCTCTCAGGCCCCCACTGCTCAGTTGCCAGCTGGTCAAATTTGCAGTGCCAAGGTGAGCTGCCACCTGCCATAAATCCAACTAGCAAGCAGAAAAAGGAACATCAGACCGTGCAGTCATGGTAAACCCTGAATTCACTCCCCTGTGGAAATGACCTGTCCTCCCTGGGAGGCAGAAGAGAACATGAAGACCCTGGACACACAGAAACCACAGATCAGCTCAGGTCTCCTCTACAACTAAGCTGCATTTAAGTGACTTGAGATATACTCTTTTAGCCCAGTGACAGGTCCACTGTCTACATTTTAACAAACAAGGAAAAGAGATAGGATCAAGCACAGGCATTGCTGTGTCTCCCACATTGCTTTGGTTTGCACTATTTCCAAAAAAAACATGCTGCAGGGCTTGGTACAGGCCAGGTACTGTGCCCAGCAAACAACATGCATGAGACCTACTTGGATGGCAAAAGTTTAGGCAGAAGAGTGAAAGCCCACTATCAACAGCTGTCCTTGAGGTCAGAGAACAGGCCCTTGCTCATTTTCAGTACAGGGACTACCCAGATGCTACACCTGGTTTTGGATTTATAGAGGGAAGCAGTTTAACCATGGAACAACAGACTGAAGAAAAAAACAAAAGCTGGAAGAGGTCAGCCTAGGTGCTCTGGATGGCACTTACCTTGCTTATGTGTGACATTAATTTTCTGCAGTCTATTGAACTCACGAGCATCTGCAAGGGAAACATTTCATGTTAAAACGTCTCTCACCAGTTGAAAAGAAATGCCTCTGTCCATGCAGACATGGGCAGACAGGGCTTTCCTGTACATTCCTTTGCTATCACAAGCCAGAGAAAGGGAGATATCATTTGATGTTCTTAAGTATCTCAAAGCTATGAGAGGAACATGGGAAAAATAAAATGTAGTAACAAGAAACTCTTCCCAATTTCCAATCCACCGATACAGAGACAAAACCAAGGAAAACAAAGGTTTTGCTTTCTTATTTTTGTTTTCCATCAAGAAGTATGGGAAAAGTCACTCCAGGTTTTAAGTAGTATAAAAGAGCATTAGTGCTCTTTTATAAGAATATAAGAGAGAGCAAGAGAGATGAATCATAGGCTTGCAAATCTAAAAAGGCAAAAAACCACCTACACATAGCAAAGAGACTATGGGAATTCAGAAGAGCTAAGGAGAGACGGAAGAAGGGAGGAGACAGTGTGGATTTGGGCATCTCACCACTATGCATTTACATTAGCATAACAGGATGTTAAAGGGGACTGTGCCACTGGACAGACTAGGAGAAATCATGGTTTCCTTTCCAATTTCCCAACTCTAAGAGAGCAGGTAAGGTCATTCAGTGAGAAAAATACTGAAAGGGGACAGTAAGACAGGCCTGAAGTCTTACAGAGAGGTGCAGAGAAGAGAGTCAAAGCGTGTTTAAGAGGCAGGAAACATCACAGAAGGAAGGTCATCTCTTGCAGTCAGCAGAGATACAGGAAATGGCAGAACCTGCAAATGTAATACTATGGAAAGAGATAATGCAGGGTCAGGAGATAAGAACAGAAGACACCAAAAAGTATTGATTCAGCACCTGTAACTTACATTGGACCCATTCCTGGGCAGACAGTAAGTTGTCTAAGCTGGAATTTAAAGTACTTACATCGTTCACAGTACATCTCATCCGATTCATCAGCGCAGTCGGGAGTTTCATCACACTCCAGATAGGCATCAATGCAGCAACCATCCTTGCATCTGAAGTAGGGGGCCTGACAGTTCCCATTGCATACTGCATCAGAAACAGTTCAGATAGCTCATTAAAATTCATTGTTTCTCCCTGCCAGATGCTTTATGAAGGACTTAAAAGCTGCTGATAGGGCTGGCAAACAAGAAACAAGGCAGATTGGTAAAAGTCTCTCCTCAGTGCCATCCTAGACTCAAAAAAAAAAAATCCTGTTTATAAATGACACATTGCTCTGGAAACAGCCATGTTTCCTCTCAGAAAGAAGTACATAGCTGGTGGAAGGAAGAATGAGCTACTGAGGGAGAATATGGAGACATTGCCCAAGCATGGGGGATTAAATCAGGAAAGCTAAACTGAAGCCTGCACACTGGGCTGCAAGAGCTTCAAACCTCTCTGTTCCAGAGGTGGTCCCAAGTGCTGAGTACTGTGCACAGTTCTGAGCTCCCTAGTGATCAAAGACATTGGCATACTAGAGTAAATCTCAGCAAGAGCCTGGAGCACAAGACCTAGAATGAGCTTATGGAGAAGACAGAGATTATAGAGGAGACAGACTCATTTTGGAGCACAGTAACAGGATGAGCAGCAACAGACAGGAGTTGCAACAACGGAAAGCAATTCAGCATGAGGGGAAAAAATTATAATGAGGGTCATCAAACGTTGGTACAGTTTGACCAGACAAAGTGTAATGTCTCCTTTTTCAGAGATACCCAAAACTGGACTGGATACAGTGCTAAGCAACAGAATGTGACTCAAAGCTGGACCTGCTTTGAGCAGTGGGTTGGATCAGATGACCTCTAGAGGTAATCCCCAACCTAAATTATCCTATGACATGAAAGTGAAAGGCTTAGTAAAGAAATTAGTTTCCAGTGCCTCACTTTCCACACTGAGTCCTAATCAAAAACCACAGGAATGGATACGAGACACTGAGCCCAAGCTTGCACACGATTACACTGCCATATGGGAGACTCACCTGGCTGTTGTCGTCCACCAACAGAACCTGAAGAGACAAGGGGAAAAATAAAATAAAATAAATCTACCACCACATCATTTTGTCCGCTTAAGATCACCTTCATACTGCCTTCGTGTATCACATGAGAAGAGCATATTTTCTAGAAGGAAGCTCTGATTAGGGAGGTGAAATACAGATGCCTACCACTCAGAGACCTAGACGAGTTGTACCCACATGAGGCAGGCCTGGAGGAGCACAGGAGCACAGGTCTAGCTCCCACCACGAGCTAGACCTTTTCCAAACCGTCTTTCTTTTCCGAGGCTTTAATGTCCCTTTTTAAGCAGTGTACTGCAATGGGCCTGGCAGTGGCTCAGCCCACTTATCTAAACAGCACTAAATTGTTCTCAGGGGCTTGAGGGTGCCAAGGAGGGAGATTAATTTCATTTTGGGAGTAAAGCACTTCTGGCCCCCAACTGCACAATGCTTCTCTCTGAATTTAGGTCTCAGATGTGACACAAAGATCTGGTGAGGGCTTTTGCAGCCAGAGGAATACCAGGAGCTGGGTCAGATACACCGGCAGCTTAAAACAATGACTGCCCAGCCATAATTAGCCCAGTCTTCTCAGCTTACTGGGCTGTAACTAGTTGTCAGCCAAGAGGCTGCAGTACTTGTCCACAGGGTCATCCTGATCCTATGAGAAAGAGGGGCTGGATTTTTGAAGGACTCACCTCTGACATTCTTGCAGGCGAGTTCACACTCCTCTTGCCGTAAGTAGTTATTCTTGTTGGGCTTGCAGCCACCAAAAATGAACTCCTCACACTGCTGAAGGCCTGGGTTGTAAAACCAGCGCGGAAAAGATCCCCGACACCAACCCACCTTCTTCGGAGCCAAACAATGCTCTGTCAAGAAAGTTAACAGAAAAGGGTCTGGGGTTAGGTGAGTCCTTTGGAAGACTTTCTGTTTTGTATATGTGAAGGCAAACAAAATCTTCCAAAGGATGTGTCTGAAAGGTTTATAAAATCTTGACCAACGTGGAGAAGGAGAGTAGGGAATCATGGATTGAATTTTTTTATATGAAAGGGAGGGTCACAAAACCAAATTAGAAGGTGCCATATCCATAAAACAAAAGGAGCTGCATCTTCACACAGCACATAGTTAAGCTGTGAAACTCCTTACTTCAGGAGGTTGCTGCTTTTCAGAGACTACATGAGGTCAAAACGGGATTCATACATGGTTATTAAACATGAAGACACCGTCTTCTGCTTAAAAAAATCTCCCAGCTGCAAAACCCTCAGGGATTAGTCAAGCAAATAGAGATTTACTGGTAGCATGTCATGTTCTTGCACTCTTTACAAAGTACCAACCTCTGCACACTGTTGAATGCAGTGTATTGGAGTTTGGTCAGACCATTTGCATCACTTCACATGGCTGCTCTTATATTTTTTGGTACCTGAGGTAGGAGAAGGCATCCCCTGCTTACCTACTAATCAACCATTTGTCCAAGAACTCCTTACTCCTAATACACTTGTAATGCTGAACGTTTTCATGATTAAACAAAGCCACTAAAGAAAAAAAATATAAATAAATCCAGGGATACATTCAATGTCTTGCAGACAACTCCACCTACCCTGCAACCTAAGGGCCTTCACAGCAAAACCATAGAGTCAACAAGACCTTTCACGTTCTCCTGTTCTGCAACCTCAGTTGCACCCCGAGCTTCATCCACTCCGGTGTCCCCCAGTAGAGAGCAATGACAGGCAGAGCAGATGGGCTTATTGCGGGCCCCATCTCCAGCAAGAGTATGTGAAAACCCCAAAATAGATCACTACGAATGCAGAGACCTTCCACTACTGGTGGAAGGCAGTAGTGCAGGCTCCTGCTGGGAAAAGCTGACATGCAAGTCCAGTCTCTTGGTTGTGCTCTTCTCCCATCCACCCCTCTGAGAAGAGCACCAGTAATGCCAGAGCAGGCTGGAGGACTCCAGGTAGATATGTGTGGGCTCAGGCTCACCTTCTGTCTGCTCAGGGCTCAGCACCATGATGGTGATGTTGGTGAAGTCTTGCTGTTGTGCAGTGTCCGTGACAGTAAGCTGGAAGACGTAAGTCCCCACCTGTAGGTTGGAGATTTCTACCTGATCTTCTTCATGCTTCTGAGAATGCAAAAAAAAGGCTTATGTAGGAGAAAAGTACTTCTAAGGAAGGAGTGACTGCTATGCAAGGTCCATGTTCCTGCATTAGGGAGAAAGGAGCTTGGATGGAAACGTTCAAGCAGATGTCTGGCAAGAAAAATGTCTGAGTGCTAGACAATCCCCCCAAACCCATGGACTGGTACCCATCTGGAATAGCAGAGAGAACAAGTTCCACAAGCATAATTAGATATTTCATGTTTTGCAGCATTGTGAAAGCACAAGGGAAAATAAAACACTTTGGAGAGGACAGAAATACCTGTAGTTTTTTTTTTTTTACTTTTCAAAACTCAAAACCTACTATGAATCATTTACTTAGTACATAGGGAATAAGGTAGGTATATTTAATTGTTTTGTCAGAAGTGAAAGCTACAGTATTATTAACACAAACTTTTCCTCCATATTTACAATGGAATTGGACCTTCATTTCCATGCTATCTCTGGTTTTGATTAGGTTTCAAAAGAACACAGCCTTGCCATATATAATTTTAATGTAGTTAATACAGCATAGTATTAGGGGACCTCCTCCCTTCTTCAGAAGTTGCTTTGGTTGGGCTAGGGCAAAGGGAAAAGGAAAGGAGCACTGGCTGAATTACACAGACCCCTTGGCACTCTAAAACTTGTCACTGCTGATGTTCAAAATCAGTTGTGGGCCTGATGTACTCATTTGCTAATTCTTCCAAAAAGTCCATATGAGTTCCTTGGCTTTCCAAAGCACTTTGCAGACGTTTAAAAGAAATAATTTGCTCTTCTAAAGCCACAATTCACTTTTAACCTTTATCAAATAGGCAGTGTTCACACCCCAGAGATCTTGGACCCAGACAGGAGACATGAGTTCTGCTCCAGCTCATATAAAATGGGAGGAAGAACTTACGCTTTAAAAAGAGACAAAGTCCATGAAAAGCCCCAGGAGAACAGAAGCAGAGCCTGAGACTGGATTGTTCAGAGACAGAAGAGGAAATGCACTGAAGTGGACAGAGCAGAACTAAGAGAAGGCCCTTCACTGAGCTATAGGAACTTGGGACCAGAGGCAGCTCTTGCACAGAAGCTCTGCCCTCTCAGCTGCTCCCACCCAGGCAGGTCAGGTGTTGCTCAGGAAGGCTTGAGACAGCATCCCATGCAGGGAGCTTGAGACCTGATGGGGCCAAAAATACCACTTCCAATTAGTGTGCGAGAGGGGGAGGGCAACCACAAGGACTGCTCCATAGTTTTTGGGAACAGGCTCCTGTGTGGACTGGATTGAAGAGGGAAGGACAAGGTGACCTTTAAGTCAGGGCTCTGACTGACCAACCCAGCACAGACCACAGGTGACACTGAGCAAGCTGCTTACTTCCTGCAGCTCCCTACCTTCATCTCCACAGAGGGGTCGCCAAGGATCTGTTTCCATTCATAGCTGACTATGCCATGGTCATCTGTGCTCTCTGTGCCTCCCAGCATCACTGGCTCCCCCGGCTGTACCCTCATGTCCTTGACAGCACGGGCTATTGGAGGATGGTCATCTGCAGAAGAAATGTAGAACAAGGCTTGGGTAAGAGGCTGAAGGGTCCAGTCCTCGTCTCCACTACAGGAAAACAAGGGAGGGGGATTCTTCCAAGATAAATCAATCCAGACTTCAACTGCTGAAAGGAAAACACTTTTATACAGCTGTGCTCCTTGCAGCCTGAGCAAGCAACAGGCAATCAGTACCGTTATTACTGCCCTCACCAATTTAGTAAGTCCACAACCCACTATGGCCGTGTCTTTGAGCCAGCTGGTTCCCTGGGCACTTCTGTCCACAGGAACCACCATAAGAGGGTGGCCCTGTGGCTACAGCCATTGTGCTGCTGAGCGTGGGGTAACATCCTTGCAGAACAGCACAGCGCAATCTCCGCCCTTCGCTTAGGGAGATGGCCTGATCTGGGTGCTGCAGAATGTGGAACTGACTCTCATCATTCCTACCACTCTCTCTAAGCACTGTGTTAGAGTATTTAGCCAGAGCTACACACTGTGGGACTTGGATGGGAAATATTTCTCTTCCAGCTCATCTTCCACCCCACTCTCTCACATACATGCCTTTAAAACAGCACAAAAACACCATTCATGAGATTGTTGTTTTTGTACCATTCCATGGATTAGCTTACCAGCAACTTCCATTAATTCCAGCATTAAATGCTTTTTCAGACTGTAAGTACAAGAGATGAAAACTGATCCCTGCCTGTGCCAGCAAGAATAGCCTATACAATTACACCATTGAACCTGACTCATAACTCCTCTTGGCCTGAGTGTTTCCGGTTGCAGGCTTTGTGCATAGCTCAGCCCATAAAACTCCACCTGGTAGCACCTGTACCAAGTCCAAGACTCAGTGTTTCAGTTCAGCCTGAGTCTTTTATGAAGGCACCAACCATCATTTATAAGCTAGATAGAAATCACTCTGCCATTACACTGTTATATCAACTGTGACTGAAGGAGAGGATTAGTGTCCAAACCCCTTAGAAAATTACCTCATTAGCTCATTATTTTCACTGTTGCAGACTTGCTCCTAATTTCCTGTTTGAGTGTATCTGGATTCAGATTCCAGCTGCTGACTCCTGCTGCAGTCTACTGAAGGGACATTTAATATAAGACATATGTACAAACAAAGCTGACATTTAAACAGGCCACTTAGTTCTTCTGTCACCTTGTACACACCACTGCAAGCTCTGGAAAGGGGACACGTTCCTGCCATTCCTGCTAGGCAAACACCATGAGCCTGCCAGGGGGAAAGGCAGCCTACTCCCTGCCACTGTCCTGCCAGGGTGAGCCCAGCAGGTGGGTGCCATTGCACAAGGAAAAGACCAGTTTTTCAACAACACAGAGGCTTATCCTTAACTCAATACTCCAGATCAGGTTTTACCTTGACATTTTTAGGCATGTACACTTTAAACAAAAGATTGCAGACCAAACATCTAGTTACTTTGGGTTGTGGGTTGCATGATCAAGTAAAAGCTCAGTTCTGTTCAATGGGTCAGCAACTTCTCCAGTTCCCATCTCTGATGAACCAAATTTACTGACTCTCCTCACATCCAGAAGAAGAGTCAAGAGTATTTCTTTATCTGTAGTGACTGCCAAGGAATAATGCTCACTAGAAATTAAGGACTTATTTTTCAAGTCTGTCCCTTTTCTCCTTAGGATGCCTGAAAGTTCAGTGACTTTGGAGTATTTCTGCCACACTGACTGTATGAAGCCTTCCCTGGAAACGTGGCTGTTTACCACCTGAGCTTCAGAACCAAGTGCTAGCTGAGCCAGAGTGAGTATCAGCAAACTGCTCGTACAAGGGAGACTCTACACTCAGTTTGTTTTGCTCTCAAAGTCTGTAGGAAAAATGAAAGTTACCTTTGCTATAATGCTCTTTCGACCATGGAAAGCTTCTGCTGTAAAATGCTGTAATTAACAGGGAGGTTAAAGCTTTATGATGCTGTCTGTGGCATGCTCTTTACCGTGAAACGTGCTCCTGGAGTCACATCGTAAGCGACAATTTCCACTTCCACTTACATAACACATCAGTAGGGGAACTATCTTTTCCTTATGATTCCAGAGGAAAGCTTGATAGAGGGAATCCAAATTGCTTAAAAAAGCTTTATTACTCACACTGTGTTCATGTCTGAGACCATGATTTTTGCTTTTTAAAAAATTTAATCCCGTTTAAAAGCTCATGAAGTCAGTGGCTTGTCTGGCTTCACCTCTAATGAGTGAACTTGAACCAAAACTGATGGGGGAACAGGAATATAAAAGATAATAAATTTCTACAAAGGCTTCAAAAGTAAGCATCTAAGTGAGGGGAGAAGCCTCACTAGGGACCTTGCTATGCAAACCTGCAGGCACCAGTGAAATCCCACGGCAGAATGTACTTGCAAAGCTCACAGTTTGGAGGTTTTTCTCTTTTGGAACTCAGATATTAGCTTTTGTCTCTGAGTTCTATAAAAAATCAGATTTCCTCCATTCCAGAGCTCATGCAGATACACCCTGAGTAGTTGAGACTACAAAGCAGTGCTTAAAAATACCTCAGAATGATCTGAGGTTGTCACTAAAATGAGCTGGAAAGCTTTCTCGTGGTGACTGAGGGGCTCCTACAGCCCACTGCTGACTGCCTTGGCAGGAGCAACTTGCAAACGAGACAAGTGTGCTTGGCACTGGGGACCCTGAGGCACCACGAAGGGAAAGACCTCACTGGGGACAAAAGCCACAGCTCAAAGCCACTGACCAGGGCAGGAGCAGAGACAGGAGCAAAAATGAGGCCGCCCAAATTCCAGCACCCATGAGACACAGGACCTTGGAGATTCCAAGCATCAGAAGCCAGCGGAACCTGTCTGCTGCAAAAGCAGGTGGGCAGCAGTGTGGCTCTTCCCACAAATGCTAAAGCTCTGCTCTTGCATTGCTTCCAGGGAAGTCTTTCAAAAGTGCACAGCTTTCTCACCCGTCCACACTAGAAAACTCTCCATTTCCACAGGCAGAGGTAATGAAGGATGACACTGCTGCCACATAATTTGCCTGAGGTGGAAAGAGAGAGAAGGGGACAAGGCAATGCAATGTAGTGCCTGGAGAAAGAGAAATACAGGCTCTTTCTTTAGGACTTTATCCTGGCAGGGAAGCAAACACAGTCATGATAAACCTGTACAGTTTTCTAACAACTCACGCACAGCCAAGCAGCTCTCAGTATTAGTTTCTAGAGGCTTTTGTAGTGGTTTGTAAGTGCTGCACACAGCTGGTCAACTTAACCTCTCTAAAACAATACAGTGTGACCAAACAGATTATATTTTCAGAATAACACAAGGTGCTGCTGCCACTAGGTTCCCTCCATCCTTCCTCAGAGCGTCGGAAACCAGTCCTATTTGCTTTAGCAGGCAGAGGGAAAGACTCTCCCACAAGTACTTATGCTATCATAGTAAAGATTGGTTTGTACCTCCAGTCTCTTTAAGGAGCCTGGAGCTCCAGAGACAAGACATGATGTAGCCACTTCACTAAATGCTGCATGACAAACACTAATTTCACAGCAACTGGAGTGGAAGCTGCTCATCACCTACTCTGAGCAGGAGCTGGTCTCTCCTGAGACCAGCTGGTCTTCTAGGACCCTTCTGGTACACATTAGGCTCTGAATCTGTGGTGTGGGTACTGAAAGTACAGCTTCCCCTCTCCTGGCCTGAGCTTGAGGATGAGCAGCCGGCTCAGGGCTGAACAGCATCAGCCAAGGGGGGACTTGTTTCAGCCCCAGCTGTGACACCAGTGCTGCTCATTTTAGTTGCACTGTGCCCACAGAATGGAAACCAGTGTGAGACCAAACATTCAAGGAGGGATGAGCTTCCCTGTTGGGAAACTCTCCTTTTGGATTGCATTACCAAAGTTTTAGCCTGCAAATCTCCCCCCATAGTGAGGCAGGAGCAGACATATCTGATCAGAACCCTGCGGTTCCCAAGCACTTCCCGTCTCCCACTCACAAGCCCTGGATTCAACACGAGGAGGAGAGTGTCACTGAACATTTCACAACAACCACAAAAGATTCAGTTCAAGAAATGGACAAAGGTTTAGGGAGGCTATTTTCCAATTTCACACCCAAAACTGGTTTGCCTAGACCAGAATAAGCTGGGCTAGTTACTTAAACACTGGGCTCCATTATTACCAATAAAGTGCATGGTGAGCCTGCCCCTCCCGGATGAGCCACGCAGAAAACTCGCACCAAAGTTCAGGCTGAGGAATCATTTAAGAAGATTGTGCCTTTTAACAATAACATCAGAGACTTCAGGCTGTACGTTAGCTGGAACAGGCAAGAGACGGTGCCAAGCCGTCATCACCAGCTTACAAAGAACTCAGAAGCTCTTGCTCTCCAAAATACTGAAAATACATTTAGAAGATGTGCAGACCCCAGATTTCAGCTGAATTCATTGTTGCCTGTATGCACAGGTTTTTCTGAAGTCATAACACTGTAAGAGTGGCCACAGTGGGTTCGAGCAGGCACTCCTGTCCCTGTGTTCAGTTGTCAACAGTCTTGCCGTGGATGCTTGAGCAAGAGCACTGCAAGAATACACAGTGCTTTCCCTGTTACACTCTCCCAGCTTTCAGCTACATCCACCAGGCTCCAGAAACACTCCAAGATTAAATCTGCCCATTCAGCAGCCCCTAGCTGTGTGTTCTCTTTCAAGTGTTACCTGTCTCCTCCTAAACATATATAAACCTTTCAATTCAGCAGGTCTGCTCCCTGTAGTAGTAGTGTGGGTCTTATAACGTGTAACTTTTTTGTTTAATGTCACCCACTGGGATCACTAACAGGGTATTTCATTATTCACTAGAAAAAACACGCATTTAATTCTTATCATTGCAGAGGGTGTCTGAAGAGCGACACAGGTAAAGGCTCCTAGGACACCTGACAGCACCGCATAGAGGAAAGGAATGCATGATAAAGCAGCAGATAAGCTTCCTGCAGACCCTTAGAGTCAGAATCAGGGGGCTGGCAATAACCTGGGCAAAAGGGCAGTCACAAAACTTCACATTTTAACAGTGGCACAGCACAACACCAGGAAAACTACACAGTTTTGTCTCCAGTCCAAAACCTGGGCCAAGATTTTTTGTCTATAAACATTTGGGAGGAAGACCTGACATGCTGAAAACAACTTCCTTTAACACTTGTTTCACCTGGCCTCTTCCGGCATCCCCAAAGGTCCGGAAGCAAAACTGCTGTAGAGTTTCCTTATGCTGCCAGGTGGATGCACTCTGCGCCCAGCGGCTCCTTCATCCGGCCTCCTGCACCTGCCCCATCGTGCCCTTCCCCTTTTCCCCCTCAGTGACAGACAGGCATCCACCTTCCTGCCCAGACAGGTCCTGCATGGACCCAATTCCAGCATCGTGGCTGGAGGGGCTTGGGGTTTTGGTTTGGATTTTTTTGGTTTGTATCTGCATCAAAAAGGAGATCTGCATTCTTAAGTGTCTCATCAACTGCTGTGGGGAGGAGGACCCAGCTATTTCTCCAGTAAGATAACTCCCTTTGTCTCTTTCTCCTGCTAGCCCTCCAGTGTCATTCAAGGTGATTCAGAAAGCTTTTGGTATCAAAGACAACGCCTAAAAATTTGAGAGAGGAGGGAAACGCATTTCCCATGAAAGCACAGCACGAACATCGCAGCCTGGCCCAAATACACAGCAATGAGCTGCCCAGAGTCTGTCAGTACAGCTGGAGACCCGCCTGGCACCAGCACCCAAACGAGGGTCAGACACGGCTGCACAAGAGACCGAGCCCTCCCTGCACTCACGGCAGTCGGAGGCACAAGCCCCACGGGAGTGAGGAGCGGCACGGCCGCCTCCAGGCAGAGTAACCCGAACTGCATTTCTGGAGTGCTTTTCACTTCTCACTGATAAGCCCTCCTGGGTCTTCCTGCTCCACCGTAGCCATCCCAGGACCTGTGAAAGGAGCACCAGGGATGGATTGCAAGATAGAAACTGCATACTGGTGGCTGGGGTGCTGCAGCTCGGTGCCATATTTTAGCAAACATGTCACTGCTGGTCACATAGAGAGGTCGGTGACCCTGGGACACTTTCTAAAGATCTGCACACATGGAATGCCAGACCCTGGGACCAGCCAAGGGAAGAGGGGCTTGCAATCTTCTTGTATGAGGCACTGGTCCACAGAGGTAAAAAGAATTAATTGCTCAACAGTACATTGTATTTTAATCTAATCTTGTGAAATCAGGATGTACTGGAGATGATGCATTCCCTTTTCCTCCTACAACAAAGCATATAGGAGTTTAGACAGCTGCCAGCATGCCACCTCCAGTCCTCGTGATGTGGCCTTCAGTTCCTCCCCAACTGCAGCTCCTGTGAAAAGGATTTTGAGCCTGGAATGGAGATGCGGGAGAACTACTGAAACAGTGAGACACATTTACCAAAAGGCCCTAAAATCCAGTAGGAAGCCACAAGTAGGAACAGAGGACCAGGAGGACCACCTCTGCCACACTGCTGTTCAAACCAGCAACACCCAAGGGCTGCTTCAGAGAAGTCGTGCCCTGCTGCAACCCCCCCCCACCCCACCACTGCTACCCAGGATGGAGAAGTGGTCAGTGTGGGGTTTGGTGACATTTCCCACCTCCAGCACCCACAAGGCCTCAGCCTGGCACATCCCAGCAGAAAATCAAAGATCTATTCAGCTCACATCATCAAGCCCAAGCCCTTGCACCCACCTGGATGCTCCCCTTGCCATCTTCACAGATCCTTTCCTTCCCACAGGTGGGGTGGGAGGGGGTGTGAAGAGGATTACCCATAGAGATATCCCCTAACAGCCCTGCCCAGGGATCAACAAATAATAAACTGGTTATGGTTGCCAAAGACTCAGCCAGGCTAGAAATATGCCAGCCCTGGTAGGCTTCAGCCAAAACACAGAAGGAAGGGGCAAAGGAGGAACTGCTGTGTTTTTAGTGTTTCTGAACACGCTGCAATCCTTTGGAGACAGCAGTGTGTGGCAGGTGGCCAGCTTCAGATTAGTTCATTTTCCACCTGGCTCTCTGTGTCCAGGTGCAACCTTTCAGAGCAGGGAAACAGAGATTGGGGAAGAGAAACCCACCTCCAAAGGGGAAATTTTATAACCAGCCTCCCCCAGCTACTACTCTTCCAGCAGCAGGGACCAGCCCCAAGAAGCAGTGCAATACTGAGACACCTCACCATGCTGTTAAATAAAGGTAAGTGGATTGCATCCTGCCTCCAGCCCCTGAGCAATTAAGAGATTAATGCAGCCCTTTAAAACCTGGTGATGTGTAGATTTTTAGAGGATTTCACTTTCCAACCTCAAAGGCCCAGAGGAAGGGAGAAGAAAAACAATAACTTTTTGTGTACGTTGTCAAGTAGCAAAAACTCAGACTTTGGTAATCACTCACTCCACCTGCTTCAAATAGGTTAAAGAGCAATTCCCTATTCATTTACTAATAGGTAAACTGAGGCACAGATCTTAAATGAGTATCAGGGTTTGGGAAAACCTTAGTGGCAGAGGAAAATACAGAAACGCCATCTTTAGCATCACTCTACCACGGCTGTTTGGCAGCACTGCTGCTCGTATGATGGCCGGAGGAGCTGGCACCAGTAACCATTAATGCTCTTCCAGACCTGGTTTGCAGGGATCCATTACGGGCACCTTACCACTAGGTCTGTGATTCTGCATTGCCAGGTAGGAATCGTACACGTCCTTCTTCAAGAAGTTGAGAAAGCCGACCTTCCTGGCAAACCTGCAGACGAAAGCCTTCTCATAGAGGCAATTGAGGAGAAAGCAGCCCTGGATGTGGTCTTCCTCCGAGCCCGGGCCCTGCTCCACGAGAGCCAGGTTACAAGCGGGGTCCTTACAGCAGGCTCGCACGCAGTCCCTGCTCCGATGCACCATGGGGGACGACAAGAAGGTGGCTCCATTCTGGACGGAGGCGTCGGTATCCAGCACCCAGTCCGGCAGCCCCGCCGTAAAGTTCTCCAAGCACATTTCACCGAAGGGTTTTTCCTTCTGCCCTTCGCCCACGTCCAGCAGCAGCACCAAGCAGACCCAGGGCACAAACCACGCACCCGGACTCCTTCTGGCCATCTTGCGATTCTCGCTGTCTTGAGACTTCAGTCCTTTCCTAAAGGAAGGGAGAAGACAGATGAAGCTAAGAGGGACGGTGTTCAAATGCATGCCAGCCCGGGGCGAGAGGGAGCCGGAGCATGGCCGAGGCTGCGCTCTGGACTCCGTCTCGCCCCGAGGTAGCCGGTGTGTCCCCTGACCCTGCACCTCATCCCCAGGAACGTGCTCTCAGCCCCCCACCTGGGCGCTCTCCGCGGAAGCCGCTGCTGGGAGCGGGGTGTCCCCGCCGCCCCGCTGTGCCTTCACGCCGCAGGTGCGCCTTCAGCTGCGCCCAGCGGAGACAAAGGTACGGCGAGCGCAGGAAGTGAAAACCAACTCCCTGGGAGAGGGCAACAAGAAAAAAAAAAAAAATCAAGTCACTCCCTTGCATGCTGAATTGCGTAAAAGGAAGGGGAGGAGAGACAAGCTGATACGATCTTCTACTGCCCTTGGATTGGAGCCCGGAGCGAGTGTGTCGCTCCCGCAGGTGAGAGGGCAGGCACTCCAGACGAATATCCCACCTGCCGGGTGCTAGCTGCACCCCCGTGCTAAAGATGCTTCAAAGGAACTGAAAGCCGGGAAGCAGGCGGTCTGTGTGCTGTGGCAGTCGCCCTTGTGCTCCGGGGTGGTCACTGGCACGGAGCACCCTTAGCCCGTGTCTCGCTAACCCGAGTGAGTCAGCCTTGCAGCCCTGTCTGCTGTGCCCACCGCCGTTGCTGCTGCAAGAGGTTTTGTGTTCAGTGCAGGCATCCTGAAGTAATGAATTCCCTGCTGGCGGCTGGGGTGCTGCAGCTCGGTGCCATATTTTAGCAAACATGTCACTGCTGGTCGTTGTCGTTGGACACAATGGGTTTTTTTCAGTGGAAGCAGTTGAGTTCATACTTGGAGGCTGCCTGAGTGGCAGGACCCCTGCTATCAAAGCAGCGAAAATTTTAAGTAATTACCTCCCACTGATGAGCAGCACTTCACTGTTCTCTTCAATCTCATATAGGTTGGCTACGGTCCATTTGTAGCGCCCTCGCCTTGCAGGACGGTGCTATTCGGGGTCACGGGAATACAAAGGCTGCCTGTCCAAGTATTTTCCCCCTTTGGGCTTCCGCTTGCAGATCCATGATCAAATTCCTCTGTTCAGCACTTACACCTGTGTCATCCACCCCCTCTGTCTGTAAACAGTCCTAATACCCCTGGGCAAACTGCTCTTACCCCTCTGTCATTGTCCTTAGGAAAGCTGGGAGTGTTGGTAATTTGCTTGGATATTATTTATAATGAAATATTTCATCACTTAAAATAACAACAGCAAATCTGAGATGTCATTTCATGGTATGTCTTTGAAAAGAGGTGGTGAGCAGCAGCTATGTATCAAACAGCAGTTGGCTTTGTGGTTTGGGGGACCATTCTGGTGTCCAGCATTTCAGTTCTTGCTGTTTCTTTCTGTACCTCTGATCCAGCCTTGTGTATCCTCACAGGATTTCTTGAGAGTCCTTAGAGGCATGTTTCCTGCCTCCTGGCTGTTACTAGCACCATGGGAAGATAATCTTGTGGAAATACTATTTTTCCATGCCTCTCATGACTTTCTTTGGCCTGATGTTGACATTTGTATAGTACTGACATCTGTTAGGAAAAGGGAATTGCTTTGATCTGGCAGTGGTAAGGTATAAAAACCCCTTGAAAATGGATAGGAGGAAACATGCATGTCTGCAGAGCAAAGAGATGTTTGATTTCCTCATTGGATTTATGAATCTTTGTCGGAAGAAGCATGGGTGTTTCCCACTCCATTTCCAAACCTGGTCTTTTGGACCTGCCTGCAGACCATGCAAGCAGTAAAGGGGGAGCTGACCTTGCTGTCCTGAACACCTAAATATGTGCAGGAGAAATAAAAATGACAACAAGGTTGTCTCATTCTTCTGTTCTGCACTGCACGAGATGCTCTGCTGGGAGCTCTCTCTTGTATTTAACCTGGAAGAGATTTTTCCTGGATAAATATTCAAAGCCTTCAGAGTGGAGCCAGGTGAGGCTCAGTGCAGTTTCCTGACACAGGAGCAGGGAGCAGCTGGCCCCTTGGCAAACTAGTGACTGTGTTTGGATATCCACACTGGCAGAACTGTGCCTAAACACCACAGTTTGGTTTTTTTTGTCTCACTGGAAATAACTTAATCTATCTCAGCAGTAGTGTTGTGTTACAAAATCTGTCCTTCTGTAAACCTGAAGGACATGATGTCTCTCTGCTTGTGCCAAGCAATATAAGAGTAATAAGATTCCTACAAACACAGAGCTGGGAGGATTTATTGATTGGCATCTCTAGTGTCTTCCCCCACTTTAAAAAAAAAAGTTTATAAAATGATGAACCCCTTCATAAGAGGATGAAGCCTAGCCTTTAGAACAGGGGTTTTTAATGGCTTCTACTCTTAGCAGAAGGCTGTGCTAAATTCTGCTGCAAGGTTTTCTGCTGTTCACCCTAACTGTCTTTATAGTAACTTTATACTTAGTTTTATTCAGTATATTCAGTAACAGTAGCACAGTTTCTAAATATGCCCAGGTTATTCTGGAGGGATTCAGTAATTAAAATTTTAATTGAGATTGGTCCCAAGATCAAAGACTTCTACTAGGAACCCCTCTCTGTTGTAGCAGCTCTTCTTCCAGCTTGGTAACTCAATTTTTGCTCTCCTAACCTTGAAATCCCATTACAGCCCTCATCTTCTGCAAAACAAATGAATTCCCACGGCTTCAGCTGAGACGTGTATTTTTCGTGTGAGCGTGAAGGGAAAGTAGGGTGTGTGATTTTATAACTTGGGAGTGTTTTTAAGGGGTCCTGAAACAGTGAGTCATTGTTAACTGTTGTCTGTCTTTGAAGCGTCTGCTCTTAGTCTGGAAATAACCATTCGGAAGATGACTCAAGGGGGTAAACCACACCATAGTTTAATATTTGACTAAGATTAGAAGAGGTCTTAGACACACATGCCTGGTAACAAATGCAGTGCAGGAGCCTCCATCACCTGCCTTCTTTCTGTGTGATCGCTCGTGAGACAACAGTGCCTGTTGGCAGCTGGATGCCCACCTTCCAGGAGGAAGTGACTCCAACAGGCAGAAAAATCAGGAAGACTTGATTCAGGTTCCCCTTTGCCCCGCTGCTCAGCCCAGCTCCCTGGCATCACCGCCTGCAATGACTTCCTAACAGCAGCTTGTCCCGCCGGCTGCTGCATACGAATCCATTTTGCTGTGTGTTACCTGGGAACCGCTCCATGTGTCATTAACGCTGGGGAGACAGGTTTGCTTGCTCATTTTGTTGTATTTGCCTCAGGTTAAACCTCTTGGTGTGGTTTAGGGGTGAGACCCGGATGCAAGTGACGGCACAAAGATGTGGCAAAGGAAGGAGACAGGAAGGGATCTCATCAGGCTATGACTAACCACTGGTCCTGCAGAACAAAGCAGGAGAAAGGATGACAGGCTGCTGAGTCCTCCTGAGTCCTCCATTTCCATCGCATCGAGGTAGCTTTGGGGAAGGGAGTTACAATGAGGGTATATTGTTCCTTTGCAGATGTTCTCGTCTACAGCTTCGTGGCACTGGTTTTTATTTTAATGTTGCTGGTCAAGGTAAACCCTTAAGGGCAGGAGCACTGAGAAAAGAAGAAGGGGAAACAGTGTCTAGACTGGTTATACCAAGAAAGTATCTGCATTTTTGTCCTGCCTATGCTAGGCTTTTACAGGGAGATAGGTACGGAAATGTGAAGCAAAGAACCTTCAGTTAGCAGGAACTAGAATAAACTTACAATTCCCACTGAAGTTCCCACAGACAACTTGATCTGTTCTTCATGGCACCTGTGAGTGGAATAGGATTTGTCATAATGTTCCCTATAGACTCTCCTCTGTTACTTCCTACAGCAACCGCATCCCTAGAAATTTTCTTTCAACACCTTCAGGCCCTCTGCCAGTGCCTCCTGGGAAAGTCTGCTCTCCCCTCTGCTTGTAGATGGCAATTTCCCTGCAGGTGTGAGCAGTACAGTCCATGCAAATATAACTGTACCCTTTCAAGGGGACTGGGTCATAATAAACTTCCTGGTGCAAGAGCTGTACAGCCTCTGCAAGCCTGAAATGTTGAAAGCAGGCTGGAAAACAAGGAAGATCCCCTTCAGCTACTCAGCCAGTTCTTTTCTTGTCTCCAACTCTACCATCCAAAGACTTGCTGAAGTACAGCTTCTGTGGTACATGAAAACATTGATCATACTATCAGTGCCTCAGGCCTCTTCCTCTAGGAAAACAGCAGAGTTAACGAGGGAGAGCAACAAACAATGTGGGCAGGTTGTCAGAGATCCCTAAATAATTATTTTGGCATCTAATTCATGTTGTCAGCTTGACCTAACTATTCAAGAGGAAGGGGATCTTCTTACCTCTTAAGGTACCTCTTAAGGGGAGGTGCTTACTCATCCTGCTGCCTCCAGGATGTCTGTGGATGGACACAGACATGGAAAATTGGTGTGCCAAAGGAGTAGGTACAACTATTTCTCATGTACCCTTCTCAGCTGCTGGTGAGACATTAGCCTTCATGCTTCACTTGACTGCCAGTAACAGAGGCCAGAGGGAGGGCAGGTGGGCAGGCCAGCTTGCCTGACCTCTTTATTGCTGAGACCTTTCTATTCTCTGAGACAGTGCCAAATAGTGCAATTTTGGGTCGATCAGTCAAGCTGGGGAATGTTTTCCTCTGGCACTTGCCATTGTTCCTTTTCAGTGCCTCATGAAAGGTGAGCCTGTCAGGAGAAAGGAGTAAGGCTGATCACTGACACCTGGCTGAAGAATGTCGTCCCCTCAGCCTGTGTTGGTGGGAAGGTGCTGGTACTTCTCAGGTGAAGCTGGGGACTATATGAGCTGGAAATCCAGTCTGCTTCCCTAAGTCTCCAGGAGCTGAGGGTGAGAGATGATGTATTCTCCCTCTTCTCACTAGAACTCTGGGGCAGTGGTGCAGCCTTTTAGGTTTCTGTGCTCCCATGGAGACACTGAAAAATAAGGAAAGTGGATGATGGACATTAGGATGCTGGGTGTACTGGAGTTGCTCACTTAGGGCTCTGGATTTTTAAGATCTCCAGTCCTGGCTACATTATCTTATTGCACAATACTTTTTCGGTGCCTATTCCTGTTCCCAGGAAGGTACAGAACCTCTTTACCTTGTGGTGTCACTGTAGTATTGATACAGTCACCTCCGCTGGCTTCTCTGGTTTAATTTGTGTTAACTGTCACGTTTGCAAACACAGGGAAAGTGATTATTTTCTAAAGCAGGTGGAGAGTGTCTTCTGCTGTCTTGAAGGGAAATGTTCCTCTCTAGGCTTGGACTCAAGGGAAAGGTGCCAGCCTGGTTCTGTGGAAAGATGAGCTGGGGCCCTGCTGAATTATTAAGTACACACCACCGTCATCAGCTCAGGAAGAAAGAGAAGCACTAGTTTAGGTCACAGGTGTGGGATGGAGATTACCAGCTTCAAGAACAGAGGAGTGTAACTGGATCTGACTCATGCCCTTGGATGCTCTGCTGCCTGGATCAGTGTCACAGCTGCTTGGCACTGTGATGCCTGTGCTCAGCTCAGTTTAGTGGCCCTCTCTGGCACCAGCGACAGTCATAGAAGTCCAGCTCCACAGCAATGAATCCTCCTCGCCTTTCAGAGCCACCTCACTTTTAGGGTAGGCCTGACTAATCAGCAACCCCAGGTCACACATGTGGAAACTGAGGCATAGTGTTCCTCTCACTCTAACAATTCAAATGTGTTGGCCATGTTTAAACCCCTTTTTTCACCAACATAAATGATATGCAGATTTGCAGAGGATGTGATCACAAGCAGCTATAGCAGGAGGTCCATTGGAGCTTACGTGTGCAGAGCTCTTGTGGAAAAACACGTTGTCTGATTAGATGACTTAGTTGCCCAAGTATGTGTGTTCACTCCAGAAATTTTGGTCCAGGTTATATGCTTGAGGCTATAGGGAGAGATAACTAGGTTGAAAATAGCATTCCATCTCCCAGCCATGCCTGAGATCTCTGAGATCCTGTCCAAATAAAATGGTGAATGTCCTTCTGTTCCCTTGGCCACGTGAATCTGCTGTGATGCAAGCGAAGGACAGGATGGGGTGAGGCACTGTGAAAGAAGTCTTGAAGCTGCTTCTTGTTTGGTGGCAGCTGGCATTTAGTAGCACTAGCAGGTGGCTGGTGCACCTGTAGGAGATGCTGCCTCATTCAAGGGGACAATATCCCTTACCTTGAATGAGGCACCCAGTCCTGGGCCTGCAGGAACTTCTACCACACTCTCAAGGACAGATCTTGCACTGGTTTTGCTTTTTCCTCTTACTTTAATCATAGATAATACAGTTTATTACTGGAGGAGGCCTACTTCATCAGTAAACATTTGTTTCTATATTGCCACCTTCTTATTACAAAGAATGGATGACTAAGCTGATATAAGCCGAAGCAGTATGATGAACATCCTGTAATCTGGCTCATTTTGGCTTACAGCTTTCCTGAGAGGGCCTTGACATCATCCTCTGAATGTCTTGTTCAGAGTTGTAGGGTGGCCAGCACGAGGGCACAAGGGGCTTTGTGCCCCTGGTGTGTTACTTTGTTGATAGAGTACAGGCTGTGGAGAGGGTCTGTTGCTCAGAGTACAGGCCTGTGGACCTTTTCAGATGTGGCACCTCAGCTCAAGTGAGGCCACAGCTCAACAGAGGTTCAAGATGTTTGAAGAGCTACTAGAGTAGGTTATGTTCCCTTTTCCCTCATTCTCACAGCTCTCCTGTGAGTTCTGGATCCTCTGCTTCATAAATTCAGCCATGCTGGCAGAATATTAACAGGGCAAACCCCATCTTTCATGTAGAGCTTAATTAAACTGCTGAATAAGAGTGCACTGGAGTCAGCACAGGAAGAAAAGGGATTCCCTGCCAGCCCTTCAGCCACTGCAGATATTTGGAGTGACTCAGTGATAACAGGTAACTTCTCCTTTAAGTCTGGTCTTCTTTCTCTAGTCTTAATGTCAGCTCTTTGGAGATTTTTGGGACCAAAGAAGTACAGTTTTCCCCCTGTTTTCCTCTTTTGAATATGTCAGTCCTTGAACATGGAAACAGAGCACTTCTATTTGGAGACAGGAACTTGTCACCTGAGTGTGTGTCCTTTGGTCCAGACTTACCTTTTAGGCCATATTAACCTTTGAAAAGTCAGTAGTTGTAAAGCCATTATAAGAAGTTCAATGTGTTTTGCCAGGCTTCCATTAGTTAAGAATCTCTGAAGAATCTGCAGTCACTGAGTTTACTATGAGCCTCTCAACACGAATTTTTCTGTGTAACTTTGATCTAAATAAGGAAGTTTTAGGAGTGAGGTTAGAGGGAGGATACAGCCAAGCAGTGAGGAAAAATGGGTAAAGTAGGTAAAATCAAACAGCTGACAGTTGTCTTCTGAACAGAAATTTTAGGCTGTCAGGAAAACAGAGGAGATAATATCAGTTTCAGGTATACTTTAATACTTTATTCTTCATGTATGTGGAAGCAAGTTGCAGAATTTCCCATCTGAAAATGATTTTTCTTTCTTTGCTCACATGAAGGATGAAAAGAAGGGCTGTAACAGCCCTGCTCTTTTTTCTCCCACCCTGTGTACAAGATGTTGCTGGCTGGCTGTACCACCATCCCTCTGGGTACAGAACTGTCGTGGGAGACTGGGAAAGCTTTCCAGAGACCAGCCCCTGTGCAGACTGCCTTATGCTGCCTGGCAGCACCTTTCAGTGGGAGAAGGGTCGGTTGCTTTTCCTTTGGCTTGTCTAGCTCTTGGCCTCCAAACTGGAAATACCTTGGCTCCTGGCAGCAGAGGCTTACTTGCTTTTTCCACGTGAATCATGAGACTGGGGGTGTTTGATCTGCTTCATGGTGGAGGGTGTCAGCTGGTTTGTCCATGTAGTGGGGCAGCTCCCTGGACAGGTTGCTGGAGGGCTCTGGGAACAGCTGAATAAAGAGGTGTGACAGTGTCCTGGCACCCTGTAAACACAGCCAGCCTGATTTCTGTTCCTCTGAACTGCACTGCTCACACATGTCCTTCTGAATGGGATAGGGCAATAATGCTGCAGACCTTTAACCAGCTAGGAACGAACTGTAAACCAAACATTGATAATATGTAGTCTGATAGCAGTTTATGATGTCTCAGCAGGTGAACCTGTTTACCATGAATACTTTTCTGTGGGAAGAAGATGGTGCTATATCCCTAGTCAAGCCTTCCCCTGCAGTGCCATCACATCAAATACTGTAATTTTTAGCTAATATGAGCACAGATATTTTCTTTTATCCCGGAGGTTCCTTGCTCGAGTAATTTCAAATTCATATCACTGGGATTTCTACAGAAATTTGTGAGAGAGCTCAAGTAAACCTACAGAATGTAGAACCAAAAATGGAACTGCTGAGCCCAGCCTTGGCTTGCAGTGTCATTTCCTGACCTACTGCTGTAACATAGTGGATGAACTGCCCAGTTCCATGCTGCTTCTTATCTGTTCTGGGTCCAGTGCTTTAGTGGGAAAATGCCAAATACACCATCTCAGTGGGACATAAACCCTGTAGCTGCAGGCCGTTCACGGAGTATGAACTGCAGCAGGATTCAATGCATTATGTATGGATCAGCCCTCTGGAACTGCACATGCATGTAAGTTATGCCTGTAGGAAAACAGTAATTTAAAACCTCCTTCTTCCCTGCCTCTTGGAGCTGACTTGTGTTAAATATTAACAAACATGGTTCATCAATTCCCTGGTTCACTTGGCTTCTTTTAACAACAGATGTTATTACAACAACTCGTCCTGCCTCCCTGCTCCTGTCAGCACATCTGATGGTGAAACCCAAGAATCTGTGGCTGTAACTCTGCCTGCAGAGCCTGACTGCTGCCCCAGCCTTGTGGCCACCCCCAACTCTCCCTGAGATCACCGATGCCTTCCACCTTTGGTGCCAGTAACTAGCTTGTGCTGGGAGACACTGGTTGCAGAGAGGCTTTGGTTAAAGGAGACAGAGAAAAGGTGTGCGGGAGCCCAGAGGAAGACAAGTTCCTGCTGTCAGAGGAGGAGGCAGTGAGGATGGCCAGCAACTCCAGTGCACTGCCCCGGGTGACTTTCCAGACGCCAGAGAAACCTGGGGAGGAATCATCACACAGGAAACTGGGCAAGTTGACCATAAAGTACAACCGCAAAGACCTACAGCGCTGGCTAGAGCTGGAGGAATGGATCAATGCCCAGCTGCAGGAGCTGTACCAGTGCCGGGTGAGTAGCTGGGGCAAATCAACCCTTTGCTTGTCAGGTGAACGGGTCTAGAGGCCCTGTATGCTGGGACAGAGGTTTGCTTGCTCTGCCTCGCTGGAAATAGTTCCTCGTTGTCAGGTATCTCCATGCCCCCTCTGCAGCACTCTGCCTGGTGTGTCGGCAGGCAGGGAAGCTTGCACTGATGCAATCCAGCTGGCTTTGAACTGCCTGGTGTTGCACCCACTGAGGGGGTGTAGCTATTGCTCAGCATGAGTAGCAGTACCCAGAGAGACGTATAAACCCAGGATGCTTCTTGTTGCTGAACTACATGTGGTGAGTGGCTTTGCAGTGAGCAGTACCCAAGCTGGCTGGGTTAGAGTGATCGGTGTATCCCTGTTCCTTTTTGACGCAGCAGCGAGGCTCTACCCGCTGCTGCAATAAGGCACTTCAGACTGTTCTGTATCTGTAACTACAGTGTCTGGACTCACTGCTGGCACCAGAGAAGAACGGGAAAAAACCTCTTTGCTCAAATATAGAGATCTTATGCCTTCATCTTCACCAATCCCCAGCGCTGTCTCACTTGCCTGAGCTTCCCTTTGCACCAGGAACAGTCCTTCCCAAATTCTTCCTGCCTGCCTGAGAGCTGCCCTAGTAGGAAAGATCCAGGAGTGCCTACATCCAGCACCTGAATGGTACAGGTCTTTACTTCAGCTGTTGCATTTTTTCACAGGGTTAGTGACATTCAAGTTCCAGCATTGCCTGGGTATACTGAAATTTTAACCCTGTTCTATGGATTCTACACATATATTGTCCTTAGATGCATGACAGTTATGCTGGGTGCTTTCAGAAGCAATAGTGCTCTTCTGTGTTTGAGACAACCCTTTGGAGTGTGGTACAGTAAAAGATGAAAGGCTTTCTGCCATTGTACATCATGATCTTAAACCCATTTAAATAGCTTGACTAAGGGTTTTGCCTTTCTCTCTAGGGCAGTGGCTGATACAGTAAGAGAACACAGCTTTCTTGACTCACAGAGAATCTCCATCAGTACATCTTCAACAGATGACACAGATGGGTTCACCAAATTGTGTTAAACAACTTATTTATGTCCTGGATGGGGACTGACTAAAGGAACTACCAAGCCCTCTCTGTCCTGTTTTCCGTATTTGCACCTCAGCGTGGTGTTAAGCACACTTTTGAGATACAAGGAAATAAGAGCTGATGATTGCTTAGAGTCTTCCGCTCTGAGCATCAGCAGTTTCAAATTGCAGTCAACAGTGGAAGTGGACATGTTAGAACAGCCCAGGAAAGGTGGGTCATGTGCTACATGCCATGATGGTACAGAGAAATTTTTGTCTGCCTGGGCTGATTTTCTGGGCCTGAGAGCTATAGAATGATGTCACCTCCACAGCTGAAGACCCAGACTTCAGGAATTGCTTCTGAGCCTGTCCTTATTGTTGTTGCTGTTGTTTTTTATTATTATAATTATCATTATCATCATTTTCTGTGTGACTGTTTCCTATTTGACTTTTGTGGGAATGTACCAGATTCTCATGCCATGCTGGGAGATAAATATAGTTCATTTCTGTTTCAATTTATGCCTTATGCAAAGAACAGGCAGAAAACAAATATGGAGAAAAAGGTCCTTCCTTCTGCTGCAAATGCATGGCTCTGCTGAAAATGAGTATATTATCTGCTTCTGTTCTGTTAATTAATTTTCTTAGATTTCCCAAACATAGCTTGTTTAGTAAAAATGACTAACCTCTTCAAGTCAGTTGTGAATTTCCAATTGTTTTCTATAGCTTATAAAATGATAGTAATAAATTCTCTGCTGTATCTTAGACCTCTTGATAATGCATTATGTAACATTATACAGTGTACATGGGAGCAGAAGTTATCAGCAGACCCAGTCAGACAGGCAAAATTCAGTGTGTCTGCAAAGTGCTAGTGTGGTAGTCCTGGTGAGTGAAGGCTGTTCAAGAGTGGCAGTGACAATATTGCTTCCCAACCATGCCTGCGCTGGCATTTAAGGGACTGTCCCTGGAGCTGGTAGCTCAGTTCAGAGACTCCTTTGCCTGACTGTTGAGGTTTGCCAGAGATAAGCAGGGAGAATGGCTGCTGCTTTGATTAACAGAACATCTTGCCCTTTGGAGAATTACTGCAGGGGTTTTTTTAAGAGGTAAATTTTTGGCACAAAACAAGTCAGGTTATGTTATCACTCCTGTTCTTCAGAGAATTAAGAGCTGTTTACTGTCATCAGAGTAGCTGCCCAAAGGGAATATTTTTTTCCCTACTGTGACATCCCAGCAGGCACAAGTGAGAAACCCAGCCATGCCCTTACAGGAACAGATTGCCAGTGGATTGCCCTTGCTAGGATCTCTTCAGCACAACAGATTTCCCTGCTTCCTGATGTATTCAGGCCAGCATAAGAGATTTGCTACAAGGAACTACATATCATAATGCTGTGCCAGGTCAGAGACTGTTAATAGGATCTCTTCACATACATACATGTGCCACAGTAAATTACTTGTAATCACCCAGGTGTCCAGTGTGTCCAGCAGCTCATCCTGCTCTCCTCTGTGCATCGTGACAAGACTATTTAGTTGCCCTGCTTCTTTGGGCTTCCTTGGATCCATCAACTTCCATCACATTGTCTCTTCGTTACCTCTTACTTTGCTCCAACTGCCCTTGGCAGTGCAATAATCCTGGGCGTCTTCCAGAGATTCAAATGCCAGCAAGGTTAGTTCAAACATCACCTCCTGATGCAGGGAATGCTATGATGTTTACTGTCACGAGGCTTTTTTGCAACAAAACTAAGACTGTGATTTTCAAGACGATTCCTTGCATATGGAAACCAGAACAGCATCCACACTAGGACTAAAAAGCCACAGGGATTTCCTACCATATCTCATCCTCCCAGCCTACTTAGCTTCTTAACCAGAGACAAAGTCAGACTGGATCAACACCTGTTTTCTAAAAAGTCACATGAAAACTATTAATTTTAAGAAGAAATACTGTGTGGGTCACAGTGCAACATATTTAACTCTGGTTTATTATTTATTGTTAAGTCAGCTGTGTATCAAAGCTAAACAAAGGCTTTCTACTTCTTCTCTGGCATGGTATCAGTGACTGCTTGGGAAAAGTTTCTTTTTTCCTGTAAGTATTACCTTTATTGTTTAATGTTTTACACACACATCCATAAGTGCCATCACCTAGCAATCAGGTACTGTGCTGTTCACCCAGTATCCTTATTCTGCTGATTACTATGCCAAAATATCACTAGCGTTGTGTTGTGAAAGATTTGTTTTGCAAATACACTGAAAAAACACAGCCTGCTTTGCTTGTAGAGATTTGTGAAGCTAAAATGTGTCTGTGATCGAGTTTACAAATGTTTCCAACGAACACCCCCATGCAGTACAAGATTATTACTCCGGTCACCAAGACTTAGGGTCCCTCTTATGTTAAAGGAGACTATTATATCCCTCTCATGTTTGTTAGAGAAAGATGGCAAAATATTGTTAGGTCTTTCAGCAGTGTTGAAAATGTTTTTCTCTCAATTACTGCAAAAAACCTTAGTATAAATACAAAGGATGTGAATGCACTTAGCATAAAAGCCTAAAATCTCCTTCAATTATTTATGCCTCTCTAAGATTAAGCCCGTTGGCGAACTCTTCATACAGGAAGGATGTCACAGGCTGATGTACATGGCACTGCACTTTGATATCCTTGAAATGGTCTTCCAGTGATGGGTGATGATCCCTGAGCAGTGTAGTGGTTGGAAAAGATGAAGAATATGTACATCAGGATGTGTGGCTGTAGCAGACACTACAAAGGGGCTGGAATCCATGCCTTTGTTACAAGAACCTCCCTATTTTGAGATTATTTATATCTTGACCTCAATTTTGCAGCATGGTTTTATTGTAACTCAGCTGCTTATTTCTCTAAAGATGGCCTCTAGAGTTCTTAGAAGTTTGAAGGTTAATTAACTCTGGTGGTTTTTTCCTTTTTAGCTAAGGGAGGAAACAGAGGCAGCAGCTCCTGAACCACAAATTGATCTTGAAGATCTCCTGGAGGTCCCTAATGAAGAACAGAAATTAAAACTACAGGTCAGATAGAGGGACTTGGTGACTTTAAGTTAGGAAAGTGTCCTTCAGAAAGACTAGTGGGGTGTGCGGTAGAGAATAGGTGTTTGCAGTGTTGCTTGATGCTTTCTTGTGCCTTCCTTTTTGTAAGGAGGGGAGAACTAGATCAACTCATAAAATACTAAAATGACGACTCCTTGTTTTTTTAGGAAATCCTCCATGAATGCTCCAGCCCCACAGAGGTGAGTGAAGCACCATATATATTCACATGTATACGTTACACTATTCTGTTACAGTGTCTGTTGCTGCTTGGCTGAGTAGCCAAGACACTATTGTGCTGCAGATGTGTTTAATGATAATGGGAGGTGTTTGACACTTTATTCTGTGATTGTAAAATTACATACAAATGCACATGGATGAGCTGAAGGCAGAGCACTGGAGCAAATAAGGAATTATGCTTTACAATCAGAGGAAGTTCTTTCTAATGTTTTGAACATCCTAAGCTGATCAGTCTCAGTTGCTATTTGATCCTCAGTGTAGAAAAGCCACAGACAGTGACATAGCTCACATAACCATTTTTTGCACTGCTAACCAAATGCATTCTTAGCTTAAAAAACTCTAGGATTATGAGTGACAAGAATGCAGAATGGCCCTTAGGTTGGACTGGGCAGATAATTGCTGAGCAGTGGCCATGTAGGTTAGCTTTACATATGGCTTTTTTTCCCCCATGTGAACTTTACCAGTTTTGAGTTTGAATTAAACAGTTAAATCCCAAAATACCCAGAGGATTGGAGGCAATACTGTGCGCATGCACCACACAGGGATCGCCTTTGCTGCACTGTACACCTGTGCAAAATAGGGTCCCCATCACTTCTGCAGCCACAGGCACTGCATGTGAATGTCACGCTTGCACACCATCCATCAGACTCCATGCGTTGTCGAGCTGATGTGGCTGTGCAGTGATGAACATACAGAAAATGAGATGAATTTACCACTGAAATTAAACTGGGCTGTAGCAATCATTACAGATATTCTCCTAGCAGGGGTTTCAACAAAGCTGGCAATACAGAAATAGTTTTCAGAGTGTCTGCATGTCAGATCCAAGGCAAGAATCTCACATTCCCAGAGCAATAACTGAAGAGAGTTTGCTCTGCGAAGTCATAAGCCATGAAGGTGTCTTGTGGGCAGCACAGTACCTGCTGAATACAGATACTGCTGCCCCATTGGCAAAAATACATACTTTCACCCAGGGGATCTTGAATCCAGACCCCTTGAAAGATCACAGCAACCTAAATGCAGAAAGCAGACAAGAAACTGAAAGGACTGACTGAGAAAGAATTTATGATCCTAGGCATTTACTTCTGGAGCATGCTGTGGCAACCTCTGATCACCCAAGTGAGGAAGCTGGGCTTCCACACAGCACAAATGGTCCCAAGCTGCAATACTGCCAGTGACCTTGCCTAATCACAGAACATGTAGCTATGTCTTTGGGTAAGAAAGGCTGCACGCTTCTTTATGGTGATGTTACTTGCCATGCAGAGGGTGAAGTTTGCACTAGTCACATTGCCTTCTGATTGGAATAACCTGATAGGCCAGTTTAGTTCATAGTCCTTGGCTGTGTCAGCAAAGTATTCAGGGTTTATCTCCATTAACTGCTCATCTATCTGCTCTGCCGGTCCTCAACCCCTGCTCAACGTTATCATTAGTCCCACATGTTTTGCTCCACCTCTTCTCTGCCAGCCACTTCCTTGTAGAACTGGCACAGCTCCAGGATGGTTTGCAATCCACGACATGGAGCTTTACTGGTTCAACAAGAGGGACAGCTTGCTTTGCCCTAGATTGGGAGGGCAGCAGAAGTGGGCAGGAGGTTATGGTGGCAACAGGAAGCAGTGGAACCTAAAAGAGGACAACATCATCCTGAGGTCATCTCACAGTGGGAAAAGCAGGTATCAGGGGTGAAGAGGGGCAGGCTAGCTCCTGAGGAGAAAGTAAACATGGCTGTTCCAAGGGGAGACAGGGAAAGGGAAGTAGAGGAGCTTTTAGACCCTTCTCATCCCTCATAAGGTCTCCTTTCCTAAGCTAAAAGATAGGTTTGCTCAATATATGTCAAAATTCTGTTTTCTGCTCAATGTGAGGGTGAAAGTGGGAATGATGGAAACACCACAGTACTCTTTGGGCTGGTGAGCGCTGGCATTAATATGACATCCTTCTTCAACCAATCCTTATTGTAGGGCTTCATTACGGAATTGCTTAGTCGATTGAGAGGTCTCCGGAGAGTCACCAATCCTCAGAAGAAATGACCTTGCTCACATGGAAGGCCCAGCTTTGGTTACAAGGAAACATGTATCTTCCTCACAAAAACCAGGATCAGCAACAGAACTTCTGAATACATTTAGGACTTATTGTTACTGAGAAACATCACCAAGTTTGTGAACTTTGTACAAGTGGTTCGAAGTCCCCACTCCTTCCAGATCTACACACACAGCAGGGAGCTAGATTGTACATTTTCCTGATCCTTAAAGAGTGTGTTAACCTGAGGAACAGGACAAGATGTCCCTCTTTTAGATTCTTCTAGGAATTTCCATGCTGGCCAAAGAGCACTGAATACAATTCTCAGGAGCTCATCAAGACTTCTTTTTTTCCGTCCACTGCAAGGAAAACAAGGCATTGGTTATCACTCATTCATCAACATGGAAAATCAGCCACTGTTAAGATGCGCCTCATTTCAGTCTGGCTGGGACCCAGCTGTGATCTCCTGCCTGTTACTGCTGTACCTGACTCTACAGCATTGCACATACTTCGTCTTACTAAGCCTCTGTTATTTATGAAGGTTGGACAGAAAATATAAAATAGGATGGAAAGAAAATTTTTGAGTGCACCTGGTCTACTTAAGGGGAAGTTTGTGAAACAGCTGCTAAGGCTAATGGCTAATTTTTTTTCCTTTTTGTGGAATTTAAGACTCAAGATTTAGAAGCCTTTTCTAAAGGAACAAGGTCTGGGAATGATTTTTCTCCTAGTTTAAAAAGATGTTGGAAAAACACTTATTTTATATTAAAACAGAGAAAACCAGCCATGCACTGTGCCTGCTTCTACTCTCTCTTTAAGATACTAAAGAAAAACTGAAGCAAAAAAAAACCTGCTCCCAACTTCCCTTCAGGGAGCACCTCGAAGCGAATCTTTTGCAGACAGGTAGGTCTCACAAATGAGCAGGGAAGTAGGACACAGTATCTTGCTGCATAAACTCTTCTGGCTGCAACTAATGTTTGCCTGGAAAAATACAGAGGAAACTACATCCAGCCTCTCAGCAAGTCAGTAACCTGACACATGTGACTAGGAAATCAGACGGCAAATGGAGGCTGATTGCTTAGGCAGAGCACTCTCACATTTTCCTGTCCCTATGCTGATGCCTGCCACACAAACACAAGAGATGAGTCTGAGTCACATCCACAAGGCCTCCTATGGAACGGTATGTTCAAGGCCAGCTTTTGAGTATATCTTTTGTTTGTTTGGTGAGCCAGGGGCAGAAGGGACCAACTATGGAACCAGAGGGACGTGCAGGTTAGCTAACAAAGACAAACAAGGATTCTTGGGCTGGACCAGCAATATCTTAAATGCATTAGTCTTTCCATCTTTATCAGTAGCAGAGTGATGACTATTATCTTGTTCTTCCCTCCTGTTTTCCAGATGTCAGTGAACAAACTGTGGGTTGTGGCCTCTGAGAGGATAAAATCCAAGCTGCAGTAACAACTGTGATGTAAGGGCCTGCTTCCTTTCACGTGCTGTTCTGGTATCTCACTGGAAGCTGGCAAGCCATGGAGCTCATGTCTTGTTCTAAGATGTCCTAAGCCTCACCCACTAGGCTGGACAAATGGTCTTTCTTTATCAGGTCCAATATACAGCTATGGTAGTCCTGGGAACATGATTTTTGGCTTAAAAAGGGGCTAGTGGGACATGCCTGCTCTCTTGAAACCTCAACTTTACAAGTAAAATAACAACAAAAAAACTAAATCCAGAGCTGCAATGGTTGCAGATTTGGCATTGCTTATGGATGACACCTGCTAAGACTCATGTACCATGTGCCTTGAGAAAGGAGAGCAGCATACTGACAAAAAGCTCTGAGCACTGTTAAAAACAGACTAGCATCAAACAGAAGTTCAGGTGGAAGATCTACATGGATAGGCCATGAGCAGAGTGTCCTAAACTAGAGATGCAATTAGCTACAGCACAGTAGTACAGGAGTCCACGTTACTTACATACCCTACCAACAGGCTTTGTTCTATTCTGCTGAGCTGCAACAGCACAAAGACATGACATGCCTCTCCTCTGGCCCAAGACAAGTATTTTCTCCCCCCTGGACATTGTTCTGTATTTCCTCAATATGGAGTGATGCAAAGAGAATTTTTGTCTATGCTTTAAGATAGACATTGTTAGAACCAAAGAAAAAGCAGGTTCTGAAAACTCTGCTTGACAGAAGTTGTCTTTATGCTTATTCTGCAAGTAGCAGGAAAGGAGTAAGCTGCAGACCCTATCATGTGCAGTTGGTTCTGATACATAGGGAATTCTGATACATAATGATAGGTGAGAGCACTTCAACTGAGCACAGTGAGATCAGGGGAGCAAGGCAACATGTGGCCAGTGGTAGAAGATTTCTCAGCTCACAAGGAAAAGAAAAAGCAACATAAGGCAATCAGAGTAACTTCTTTTTTGTTTAGTTCTAAAACAGTAGTAACTCATACTTGGTTTTGTTTACATTTTGGATATTCTCACCCTAGACCACAAGGAGAGATTAAAATCAATACTTGAAAAATTTTTTTACAAACATCTTCCAGTTATGCTGTTTCCCAGCACCACCACTAGCATAAGTATGTAGGTACTATCTAAGAATGTTGCTTTGAAGGAACTTTGCCCTCTTGATTATATTAAGATAACTCAATGTATGAAAGTTTACGTGCTTTTCTAATTTGAATTCTTGTTGGAGTGGAGTCTACATTTGATAATCCACATACAAAACATTTTGAGAGGGAAAGAAAATCTCATTGTCCCTTGTGACTTACTACAAAGACAGGAGCAAACAAGCTGAATCTCTTTCTAGAAGATGCCAAGCTGTCTTCTGTCCTTGAACAGCTGACTGAAGTTGATCTGGTCTGTCAGGAATTGATTGTTTACCAGCACCTTTTAAAAGACAAGGATAGGGAGTAAGCAACACAGTTAACAGTGCACTGCCCACTTAAAGGTCATGCAGCATTCCTCTTTCACAACACAGATTCAGCTAGGTGTGCTTCCTGCAGACAGCCCATCTCAATACCCCTCTGCCCCTCCTATATGGAGTTCACTGAGGCAACAGCTACAGTGGGAATGGCTTTTCAGGGGAAAGTGACTGGGCTACTACTAAAACGGCCCATTATGCGCAGAAAGTGCAGCAGCCACAAAAATGTCCATTAGTGGTGCAGGGAAAGCAGCAGCATGTGTCTGTATGACTGAAGAGTCTCTTCCATGTATGACTAAGTTCTATTTCAGGTAATGGGTTGGGTGCATTTCTGGATTCCTTGGGATGGCCCCACAGAAACCAGTCTGGGAATCTAAATAAACTGCTTCTGGCTGCAACCTGCTCCATTACTACTGATGTGAACAGGGCAGGGCTTACACGACAGAGGCTGCCTAACTGCAAGGGAGCTCAAAGTTTGGTTGTGGCTGATGAAGCATTCAAAATGCTGCAAGTATCACACCACCTCATACTAAGATATTAAATAAAACAGCAGCTGTAAATCAAGACATAAAAGTACTACTGACTGTTTGGAGAAGACACAGGCTGAAGCCCAAAGCAGTGTATAAATCTCAGGAGAGAAATAAGAACAGATAATTGTACCTTCCCCTGTATATGTAAAACGTGAAGGATTTAACAGAACAGAACTGGGCTGTCTTACTATCAGACTAATCACCCATGTCAAACAGCAATGAAAAAGTGTCAGTCCTATGATAACATAAAGAAAGAGCAGCATTTTGTTTTCATTTTTATGACTGCAAGCTCCTCAGGGCTGTAACTTAGATTTTGTGTAGCACAGGGCTCTTGCATCAGAACAACTCAAGTAGTTTTCCCATCTACCTGTCTCAAGGAGACAGGCACTGGTGAAGCAAGGACTGCCAGGAGAAAGAAGATCCTCCACAGAAGTCAGGTTTTGCTGCCTCTTCCTAAGAAAAGGTTTTGATGGCACTGCTGGATACGCTTGCCATTTTTAGTGTGTTAACCTAAAGTATTACTATTCTACATTGTTTGAACCAGGTTTCTGTTGAAGAGCCTGATCCAGAGCAGCACGTTAGCAGAAACCCACCTTCAGCAGTGGTTTAGTTCACTTGCTGTCCTCTGACCAGAGGTGACAGAGGTGCAGGCAAACGCCGCCGTTTCGTCACTTCACCTCGGAGGCAGTGACCTTAAGCACAGGGGCAAGACAGACAGCGGGGAGTGGCAGTGTCAAACCAGACAGGCAAGATTCATTGGAAATTCCCTGTCAAGGGTAAATCCTTTATTTTGTTGCCATTGGAATCTGTCAACCTTAGAGAGCTCTCTCAGAAGTCCTATTATTTGGAAAGAGCTCATCCTGGTGGAATAATAGAGCCTGTTTACAGCAAATTTAGTTGGGTATTTGAAGCAATTCTGGGTGTTCTGGGCACTGGGAGTGCCATTTGCATCTGGATTGTCTCCCTGGAGGGATATGGACATATGCAACTGAGCTTCTCTCATAACCAGAGAATGACCATCACACAGGTAACATCTTTATCCTACTAGGGGACCAAATAATAAACAAAGTCAAATCCTGCTTTCAAGACTAATACACAACTCTTTCAGACTGACACGTTGCTCTTACGGACCACGTGACCTTGGCACAGCCACTGCAGGCCACAACACTGTATCAGTAGCAGATTACCTTTTCAAAGGGATCCTTCCTTTCAACTCAGTGAGCAACACTGCCCTGCATCTTTTCCATACGCCAGAGAAACATTTTTTGATGACTTCACTATTCTTCATTTCTTTCCCTAAGCCACTTGACACTAGGACTAACATACCATTGTAAGAAAGCAACATTTTGTAAAGGGCTATCAGGCATTTTCAGGAGAGACTTTAACCACAGGCCTCTGTAAATAATTTTTATTTTGCTTTGAAAGTTCTCATCACACACGTGATCACAATGCAGACATTTTTCTCAGTGCAAAGTGCTTTGCTGCCTGTTGAACCAGTGTATAAGCTGTTAATAAAAGCAGGATGTTATTTATCAGCCAGTCAGTACTGCCTTAAACACACATCTTTACTGCTACCCACACTGCTTTACCATCTGTATTTACGGACTTGTATGCACCTCGTCACATCAAGGCCTCATTTATCCCCAAACATGCACAGCAAACCCTGCACTTCTCAGGTGTCCTTGTGAAGACAAAGTCACATGCCCTCCAAGCCTCTCTCAGATTACAGCACATCCTTTAACTGTCCAAAACATCACCCGTTTTGGCTGCAAATCCACTTGGATTCTTCCCATCTGGACAGCTCCTCTGTTTTCCCATTATCCAGCTCCTTTTCTGCCCATGAAGAGTGTGATCACTTCTGTTTGCAAGGAAGATGATAGCGGGAGGTGTGGTGATCCTTCAGGTCAAACTCCTCATGGCCTTCCCTAAGAAGCAAATACAAAGTGCAGTCAGAAGTAAATACCCAGGCCAAGAACTCACCCTTAGCCACTGCACAAGGTATCTCCCAGCAGCCCTTAACCAGAAACTTATCCCAAGGGTTGGCTGTGAGGACCCGACTGGCAGCCATGTGGACTAACTACTTAAGATATTTGCTTGTAACAGAAATTTCCGAGGTGCTTTATGGGAAGGTCTGCTCATCCTTGTCAGCTGGATTTGAAAACGACAACAAGTCCGTCTGTTTCTTTCCCTCTTGAACAGATTCATGTAACTAATGCCTCATTTTCAGCACTATGTCTGTGATTCCAGGAACATTAGCAGCTGTGACAATAGACAAAATGACAGTCTCCTCCAGAAAACTCTGGGAAATAACTGAAAATAATGCAGGAGCAGGCAGTGTTGAGTAAGACACAAGCCTGCAGCTGCAGCGTGCAGCTGCTACACCCACCTGCCAGACTGTTAAATCTGCTTTTATTGATGTTTGCTGTCAGATACTTCTGTTTGTATGCTTTGTTTTTAATAATCTAACACTGCCAATCATATGTTTTCTTAACATTTTCATATGGTTTTCCCCCACTGCATTTGCATTTCTCTACAAAAACATTTGCAGGAAATGAGAGAATATGCACAAAAGCATCTCTTTATTATCCCAACCTCATTTTTAGCAACCTGCTGTCTTAATGTCATCCAGCACTAATCTGAGAACCCAGCCAACTACCCAATACTTTTAAGGCATGAAAAAAGAGAAGTGACACAACCTGTTAGGAAGAGCTTTGTATTCAAAGAAATTAACCCTCCAAATCTGAGACACAAAAATTTTATCAAAAAAATCAAGCTACACATGTTTAGGAACCAAGACTACAGCTGCTGCAAGGCCTGACTGGTGAAAAAAGGCTCACATGTAACATATTTCAACGAAGATTTTTTAAATATGGTTTAAGATTGCAAAATCTCAACCTAAGAAAAGCCTCAGGAATTCATAATATCTGATCTCCCCCTTTAAGGGAATCCAGCCCAGGTCATCCATCAATGGTATTAACAAGCCATAGGAGTCACTGAACAATGGTCCCATTTATCCCATCCCACGTAATGCAGCACATCAGCTGCTCCAGAGAACACTCAGACAATGTGCCCAAACATGCAGTGAAGCATTTCTGCCTAGGACCGGTTTAGTCCCTGAAGCCTGGGACAAGTACTGATCACACAAAGTATTTCTGTAACAACTAGCATTCAGCTCAAATCTGGATTCCTCAAATCTTGCCTCCTACTGCCTTTTTTTCTGCCCAATGAGAAGAACAAACGAAAGGGGCCAAGTTTACCTTTTAACCCACCTCTCAGACCCAGAGGAATTGTGAGACTCACCAAAAACAGCGCTGGCAGTAGAGGTCCCCGTCACAGCCATGGCAGCGCAAAGTGGCATCTTCATTGCAGATGCAGCACCAGGGTAACTCATCCTCATCACTGTCATCTGCCCTTGCAAGAGCTGTGGTAGCTGGAGTGTAGCTCTAATTTACACAGAAAACAAGAGAGTTCAAATCCCACCACAGACAATAAAGGACTTTAACTGTAACGCATGATGGCCACAGTGACCTGTCCCACGGTCCCTAGTTTACTCTCTGTTGATCCTAAGTCTGTGATATGAACCTGCCCAGAGCACAGAGAGAGACTCCATATGTGTCTAGATTGTTAAATAAAAACCCAAGGTACTTGCTAGAATTTGGGGTTGAATCTATGTTGCTTGCAACGTAAACAGGTATTCAGCTTCATTTAGTGTCTCCAGTGACGTACACCCACACTGTGTGTGCTACGGGCATGAAGCCCAGATCTTCTGGCAGGCACCACAACAATACCGTGTGACTGACAATTCCTGCTGCAAAAGCAAGAGATCAAGCAGTTTTGCTGAAAGGGGCTGTGTGGGAAGGGAAAGGAATGCGGAGGTGGGAGTGTTGTTTTCTCTGTAGGACAAAGGAAGTGCTTTGTCAAAAGGTCCCTACTATTCATATGTACCTGAGGCTGGGACAAAAAGATCTTCTGAAATCATAATCTAAATATTTCCACACAGCCAACTATGGTCTCCTTCTCCCTTACAGAGAACTCTTGTAGAACTGAAAACACACTGAGACATAGTGCCTGGACACTGGCAAAGGCAGCTTCCTGACACAATCTTTTCCTAACACTATCTTTTACATCAGTAATCCCAGAAATGCAAGGTGTCATACCTGAGATAGATGTTTTTGATAATGCTTACAATTATATAATTTCTTCCACTGGGAGCAGGCCTGACAGGTGCCTGTGAGTCACAGGTGCATTTAATTCTTGTAATATATGTTAGAGATTGTGTATGTATTTCCATAGTAGGCCAGAATCCACTCTGAGCATAGGATATCTTGCTACTAATTCCTTCCTCTGACATTATATAAGAACACAGACAGTAGAATGCTATCCAGAGGCTCTATTCTGCACGTGCTGAAAGCACTGGTAAACCTCCCATTTACTCTGGTTCAGGCTGTATGGTACTACACTGTGGCCTTGTTGATCTATTAATACATATATATATGTGTGTCTAAGCCTCTAGTATCCATATTGTGAGGTGTCTACCAGCTCCTCCTGGTTTACATGACACTAACATTCAGCACAAAGCCAGCCTGAAAGGAATTGTATTCCAGGGAACAATTCCTTTTAAAAGTACGAGGATGATTCATAGCTGAGCTCAGAGCTGGTCAGCCTTGCAGAAGCTGCTTGGCTTGTTTGCTCTGGAGAAACTGGTTGGTTAATTTTTTTTCTGCATCAAGCCTAAGATACAGCAAACTTTTGCTGCAGAACTGTACTCTGCTGACACCTTGGAACATTCGAGATGTCAGTCAAGAGATCCTGACCAGTTCACTGACCTTTTGCTTTGCTTTCTTACTCAGGTTCTGTTGTGAGGGTTCTGGTTGGGTGGTTGGATCTGGGGGAATGTTGAATCCACTTGCTTCATCCAGGGCTGCTTCCTCTGTGAGCTGGTAACAACACAAAGCAAGAAGTCTCTCATTTCAAACACAGCTGGGAGCCTCATTCTAGGCCCTAAACCTCCTGCGCTTGTCGCTCTCATGCAGTAACTGGAGATGACAAGTCTGAATACAGCTGGTGTTATCCAGACAGATGTAAGCTCGCTCTGCACTAAGAACACTCTGTGTCCATTGTGGACAGTCTGCAGCAGCAGGGGCCTGCAGCTCACACACTCTGTTTGCAGTGCAACTATCAGGCCCTCAGCATCATGCTAATCACACACACATGACAATATCAGACAAACTTAAGCTCAGGTCTGCCTGCAAGACAATTCAGAGACATTTTAGAGAGAAATGTAGGCGTAAGCTGAGCTACACAGCACACATCTCATCATCCATGTTCTAACTGGCTGGGGGAAACATAGAACAAGAAGTGAGGAAGTACCAGCAGAGCAGGGTTATACAGGAGACACACACAGACCACAAGAGACGCCAAGCATGAATGAGGAAGACAATGTGACAGACTGGAAGTATTGTTGTCAATTGCCTGTCAAATAGCTGAACAGCCCATGTGAGCTAGTATTGGAAAAGCACTAGGAAAGTAAGGAATGACACTTGTCAGGAACAGAAACACATCCTTTGTGCTCACCAGGTAACACACACACCGGGCATAACCAAGAGGAAGAAAATCAAGGCCACAGCTGCCACTTCTGACCTGTTTCAGCACTCTGCGAATGGCCTCCTCCTCAGCCACTTCCTCATCACTGTCAGGGAGCTTATAGGTTTCCAGTGTAACTGTAGGAGTAAGAAATGTGACTGTAACCCACGTCTGCCTCAAGCCTTGTGCCCACTAATGTACCAAAGACAATTCTTTGTGGTGTGAGCTGGCTGTGGCATTCTGGCTCTGACCTTTTAAGGTGCAGATTCTGCAAAAAGGATGTTACTGTTTATTTTTAATACTTAGAAGAGATAAGGAAAACCAAAGGAACCCCACCAAAACCAGAGCTTTGGTTTTAAAAGTTTGCTTAACCTCATCAGAGCAGGCTAGAATTATCCCAAAGAAGGGTGCAAGACAAAGCAGTCTGACCTTACAGTTCCAGCCTTTACCTGCAACTTAGATCTTTCATACTGATTTCATGACAACAGAACCAAATCTCAGTGTGTTTCTTGCAGAACAGAGGAATTAAATGGATAAACACTCAGAAAAGAATTTACTCTGTCAAAGCAACTTGAGTCCTTTCTTGGCACTGTATTCTCATCTGCTACCCACCTTTCTCTGGGTCCTCGCCTTTGAGTGCTGCCAGTCTCTTGGCAACCTCTAGGATCTTCTCCTGCCTGGTGTTCTCTTCTCGCAGCTCAGCAGCAGCTTCTGCCAGAAGTTTATTCTTCTCTTCCTCTAGCTGTTTTGGGTCCAGATTTGCAGGGCAGACACAATCTTCACTTTCCCGATTGAGATCATTCAAACTTTGGCTACTAACAGCTGCAGACAGACACACAGAACACACTGGTGACTCAGCAGCAATGTTCCTTGGGTGCAGAAAACATGACAAAGAATGCTAGGAGAGCAGCTTGCTGCTCTCCATGAAACTGGGTAACTAGGAGAAAAGGCATGCCAGTAGATCCTCACTGTACATGAAGAGAAGAAAATGAGCTAATCTGTGGCCTACAGTGGGATTACAGAGAAAGCACTGCAGCCAGGAAGATATTGGTATGCCAGATTCTGATGTTTTGTAGCAGTGCACAGGTGCATTAGGAATAGCAACAGCTCCTCCCCAGGGATGAGTCACCTTAGAGAAACAGAGAATCTGAACAATACAAGCCTGATAAGGAGGAACTATCCCCAAGCAAAGACACTGAGACCCAGACGGCTGCTCTTGGTCAGCGTGGGAGGTCATAAGGGGAAGATATGGACAAACTGGACACTCAGCTCACCTGTAAGTTACACAGGGAGGCATGTATTCCCTTCTCAGCATAGCATATACATTATTAGACATAAACAGGTCTGTGGAGGCCAAAACAGATACCTTGAGGCTGAACTCTTGGTCTGTAACGCTCATCAATGGCAACCTCCTCAGACAGCTGAGTTAACAAGTCATCTGTCCGCTGGACCAGGCTTCTAGTATCAGGAGGCTGGTGTACCTAAGAAACCAGGGCAGTGTGGGAAAAGGCAAATGAGAGGAAAGTGGCATACTCAATCAAAGGAAAAGTTTGGCAACCAAGGTCGCCCTAGATGGGAGCAGCATACAAAGATGCCTCCACTGATGTTGAGAATCTCAGTTTACAGTTACGTGGTGTAAGATTTGTAAGGGTTTCATTTTCAGAGGTGCTGAATGCACACAGCTCTAAGAGCAGTCACCCAAACAAGGCAAAGGGGTGCTGAATGTGTAGGAGTACATGCTGCTGGGTCCCATCTCCAGCTCTGCCACTACCTCCAGTGTAAACAAAGTGCCATTCTCAACAGTGCCAGCCAGCAGCCCCACAGAGACCTATAACAGGTGGGCATGCAGCTGAAAAAGAACCATAAGGAAACCATAAGGTATCTTGGGGGACAAGATCATTCCCATAGGCTTTCAAGGCATATATCCAACTGATTCCTCTGCAACCTCAGACAAATCACGCCAGGCTTCCATTTCTGGAAAAATTAACAGGATTCTACCCAGCCGGTATGCAATAACAACTAGAAGATGTAATTAAAAGGTAGGGCTGATAAAGCCTCCAACACAAACAGCTCTGAAAAGCTGTGACCATTCAGGTACACAAATGAGTTGAGTAAAACCCTTTAGCATCTATTGTTAAAAATACACACATGAACTACATCTGGCATAAAGGAACACGTTACATTCAAATTGAAGCAGTGAACTGGTAAACGCTGGTGATTTGCTTCTGGAGCAATGACACAATCAGGAAACAGATTTCTGAAGGAAGCTACCTAAACACAAAAAAGCTGAAGGAGAAGGAATGGTTAACATGCTGTGACACCAGTTGCTGTGTCAGCTCAGAATAAATTGCTGACTGAAGAGCTGAGGCAGCTTACAGGTCTGGGAGTTTGGGAAGGACCATCTCTCCCCTGCAGGACAGCCAACCGGTCCTCCATTTCCTGTGTGGATGGAACAGGTCCCCGGCCATCCTCCTTCAGGGCTGCCAGCCTAGCTTCGATCTCAGCCTGAGTAGGGATGGACTCTGCAATTCACAATAACCCAAGGGAGGAGATTATTCTGTTATTGAAAACAAAAAGCTACAGGTTTTTTTTCTTAAAATTGTATTTCTTTCTGGAATCAGACTCTGAACATCTGAGCAAAACCTCGCCCAGCCCTGATGTGAATGAAGGGTCATACTGCAGTGACTCAGAGACTACCCTGATGCTAACTGCTACCCCTTTCTTCCAAGTCCTTGCCTCCTTCACAAGTTCATCTCCTAGCCATAAGGTGAGTATTAGCGTGATGTCATCTGGCAATCAACTGACTTGGGGTTCTAGGGACAGGCAGAGAAGTAAGTGTCATTTAGGCACTTCAGTCCATTGGTCCCACATCTCTTAATGCAATCCTAGCCATGTCAGACTGAAACCCTCCCCGTCAGATAACAGATGAGAGGCAATGGCTGCACGTTGTTCCAGGGGAGGTTTAGATTGGATATTAGGAAAAATTTCTTCACAGAAAGGGCTGTCAAGCACTGGAAAAGACTGTCCAGGGAAGTGGTTGAGTCACCATCCTTGGAGACGCTCACATTCAAAACATGTGTAGATGTGGCACTTTGGGATATGGTTTAGTGGTGGATTTGGCAGTGCTGGGTTAACGGTTGGAGTCAATGATTCTATGATAACAAGGTAACCATCTTGAAGAGCGTTCTTTCTCTTTTAGAGACCATATATAATGTTTAAAATAGTTTATTCTCATGCAAGCACCTCAAGGCTATCCCAGAACCTGACAGCTGTGGACTGGGATGAGAATCCTTTTCTGTGAGACAAGGCTGGTCAGAACATAGTCCCACAGAGACTGGAACAGCTGTTACCCAAGACAGTGACTCACAGGAAAACTTCTTCAAAATAGTTTGGCCAAAAACTTTCATTTCATTCTACTCCAAGTGGGTTTGACATAGGTTTTTACCCCAAATTATGGAAAACGAGAAAGTGATTTTACAGGTAAGATGCTGCCCCAAAACTGAGTAGCAGTTTCAAAAGAAACCCCAAGAAGCAAAACAAAACTGGAACATTGATCTAAAATCATTGTTGAATTTGGCCATTGTGGCAGCAGGACTTGGATGCTCTGTCCTATTTTAAGCCTTCATTCCCCCAATATTCCAGCCTCTTAGAGCCCAGCACTTCCCTCTCCCTCCAGGTATCTTGTTTCCCAAACAGCAGTGTTCATACCCAAGGTATTTATGGTATTTGCAAAAACTCACTTGGCTTTCTTTCCTCCCTGAGCCTCTCCAGTCTCTCTGCAATAGCTCTATCCTCTTTTGAGAGCCCCTGGTATCTGGAGCCTGCTTGACCTGGGAGTTTGGCAGCTGCCTTCTGCTGGTCTTTCAGCTGGTTTTGTTTAGCCTCAAAAGCTGCTACACGCCTGTGACAAGGATGGAAAAAATACATGACAATTGAGAACAGGGGTTTTAACACAAGAGATAAGAAAACATCCTCTGTGAACCCAAGAGGCCACAGGAGCTCAGGACTTCTGAACAACAAATCAATATGATTTCACAGGAGCCATTTAGGAGCTCAGGACTTCTGAACAACAAATCAATATGATTTCACAGGAGCCATTTATTATCCTACAGCACAACCTTTTATCCCTCTCTCTTATGTAACTCACGTGCTTCTTGTTACAGAAATCAACACACACCTGCATTCCAAGTTGTTTCTCTTTCTTCCGAGGGATACAGCTGTAACTTATCAAAGTTGAGGCTGCCCACATCCTCAATGAATTCCCAAGGGCTCCGACAAGAACAACCAAAGCTGGTTTGGCTGGGGCACACCAACGGATTTCAAATACATTACAACAAAAGGCTATTTGAAGAATGTCAGTGCAGAACAGAAATGAAACCACTCTTTCCAATATCAGCACAATAAGGTACTCTCAAGAGTAAGGAAAACCTTAGCTCACAAGAACAGCACACCTGGCACTACTTCCCAGGAGACAAAGAACATTTGACCGCAACATTTCCAAGCCAACTCTGATCAGCCACAGCTAACTGCAGACAGTGGCTGTTCAGGAGTCTACTCAAAAGAGCATACCCTCCATCCTCCAAACAAACTAACAACCCAAACAGCAAAACAAAAGTTCCATCCTTAATCTAATTCTGGACAAGCAAATACCCACATCACAAGCCCCACTTTTGCTGGTATCCATAGGGGAAGAACAGGCCCTGAAAGGCTTTTCTGCAGTAGAAAGAAATGCTTGGCAAGTGCAACTTACTTTTTGTAGTTTTCTGGTGGTGACCATTTTGCTGAACTGCTTTGAGATCCATCTCTGAAAGACAAAAACAATATCTCTGAATGCAAGATACTGACAATACTTCATCATCTAGTCTCTCAACTCAAGAGGAATCAGTAGGTGTTTTTTGACCTCTTGGTACAGCTCCTTTCTTAACCTCATTAATACTGAGAGCAATCAGATTATGGAAGGGATTAAGACAATATAGCTGCCCAGGACAGCAGGACCCTTCATTTCTGTCCTTTGGTCCAGCTGTTTTGCATCTGAACAGAATGTGATTCAATATGGCCACCAGTGATCTAAAGGAGGTGGGGCTGAAATACCCTTGCCACCCACAGCCTGCACCTCCCAGTCCAAAGAGCAGGTAGGGAGTACTTAGGTAAGACTCCCAGTGTAATTAGCTTCCATGTAGCAGGACACTCTGAAAGGAGCTGGGGCATGCAACAAACACAGAATTATATAATGCACAAGCAAAACAAAGCGTTACAAAAGTTATTATATAACCACCATCATGACATCTTCCAGAACCCTTGAACGCTGCATCACAAACATGTATAACTGTCTTCTACTCCGCTTGTTCAGGTTGAGGGACTAGACACTTATGTAAGGTAGTTATCATATTTTATTTGTTACTCGAAATTACAGCTAAGGCCCATACAGTAATGACTAAATGCAACGTTGTTGGAACACTTTCCAAAGTTCTAAGGCTTCAATTCTGAAAGCTTTTGCATGACCAACAACACCGCATGCAGCTTACAGAACTGCAGCTCATGTGTTTTACCTGCAGGACAGGATGCCATCCAGAGGGACCTGGACAAGGTCAAGAACTGGGCCCTTGGGAATCTCATGACACAAGTGCAAGGTGCTGCACCTGGGTTGGGGCAATTCCTGGTATCAACACAGGCTGGGGGATGAACAGATCAAGAGCAGCCCTGCCAAAAAGGACCTGGGAGTGCTGGTGGATGGGAGGCTGGACATGACCCAGCAATGTACGCTCACAGCCCAGAAAGCCAACTGTGTCCTGGGCTGTATCCAAAGCAGCGTGGCCAGCAGGGCAAAGGAAGGGGTTCCGCCCCTCTATTCCTCTCTCATGGGACCCCACCTGGAGTGCTGCATCCAGCTCTTGGGTCCCCAGCACAGGAAGGACATGGACCTGTTGGAGCATGTCCGGAGGAGGCCACCAAATTGATTAGAAGGATGAAGCACCTCTCCTATGAGGAAAGGCTGACGGAATTGGGATTATTCAGCCTGGAAAAGAGACGGCTCCAGGGTGACCTAACTGCGACCTCCCAGTACCTGAAGGAAACTTCTAGGAAAGACAGAGAGGGACTTTTTTAGAAGAGCATGAGGCAATGGTTTTAAGCTGAAGGAGCACAGCTTTAGATTAGATATTAGAAAAAAATTCTTTACTTGGAGAGTGGTGAAACACTGGAACAGGATGCCTAGAGAAGCTATGGATGCCTCATCTCTGGAAGTGTTCAAGGCCAGGTTGGATGGAGCTCTGAGCAACCTGGTCTAGTGGATGGTGTCCCTGCCCACAGCACGGGGGCTGGTAATAGATGATCTTTAAGGTCCCTTCCAAGCCAGGCCATTCCATGATTCTATAATCTCCCTGCTATCCAGTCAGGGAAGACTGTTTTTCTGCTGTAGCTCTATAGCGCTGATATTAAAATGAGGAGGAAAAAAGACCCAGAAGAAACATCAAGACAGGCGGCCCTGTCTTCTTAACGGCTCTGAAGTTGTGAAGAGAAATCAGAGAATTTCAAAACTGAAAAGACTGAATACTGTCTTTCACTGTTTTCAGCAACCCGTGAAGATGAAGACCTTCACTAATGAGGCTCTTCTCCTTTAGACACCTGCAGAGCCTCAAAATATCCCCCTTGCTGGTGAAAATTCCTTGCTATAGGAGAAAAATGAGGAAAAGGAACAAGAGAAATGCAAGAGAAAAAAGAAGACACAGAAGAATTGACTGACAGAGGGATTCTGGTGTACACCTGTGTTCTTGTGTTGCTTGTTCTCGTGTATAATCCTGCTGCAACTGAATTACGTTTTGTTTTCAACAGGAAGTCTACAGATTATCTTTGCAAATAATTCTGTTTTCTTTTAAAAGTGGAAATTTTATAGATTTTGTGCTACAGAACTTTACATCTTCAGGCCACACATAGCAGAGGCCCCTCAACACGGAGGATTTATGTCACTGTTTGCCACAGAAGTAGGAACACTTTGAACATCTTATTGTCAGGCTGCTCAACTACTACACATCTGAAAAGACTGCCAGAACTGTTGAAGGGGTGTAGATTTCTGGGAAAACCACACTGTGGCTTAACCTCAGCCCATCTAGTTAAGCTACCCACAGGAATTCAGTGACCATTCATGAAGATTTGAACCTGGTGCTTTCAAACTACTTTGTCACCATAGAGAACAGGCACAAATCCTGATTCCTATTTTTGGACTGCACAGCTCATATAACAACAGTTCAGAGATGTCCCATCTTGAAATTCCAGGGTACAGGCAGCACCCATGCACATTTGGAAGGCAGAGCTCTCGTGCAGCAATCTGTAACACCACATGGAATGTAAACTGAAGAAAAAAAACAAGAAACTGTCTCTGGGTGAAGAAACACTCCTGTCTTACCCAGTTAGTTTTCCATGGCACTGCTTGCACACCTTCTGCTGAGTGTTTCCACAGCGGGGAACAACAGCACTGAAGCTCCGGCAGCTCGAGCAGAAGGACCGTCCGCAGTTCTTGCAGCCACACTGCAGAGATAGGAGAGAGGGGCAGGACAGGGCTTAACCACCTCGCCACCACACACCCCCCACCGCTCTGCTGGGCCGCATGCAGGCACCGTGCCCGTGCCAAGGCACACGAAAAATAACGCTGGGGTTATGCTGATTTTTTTGTGACAGAACTGTTTCACCAGCTGCTGCTGAAGATATGGAGACTCAAGAACCTTGGAGCACCAGCACATAACTCCTGCTGGGAGCTGAGTCACCACTTCACCCCATAGTGTAACGAAGCGTGTGTCTGAATTGTCTGAGACCATGACAAAATCCTGGATTAGAGGGATGGCATTCAATGATGATTTGTTTTCTTTTTTTTTTTTTTTTTTTTTGGTCAGCAATTTCCCGCATTTGAAGACATATCGGAATTAGGCACCACGAGAGCTCAGTAAGCGAGGACAACAACGCCAGGATGCTGGCCGGGAAGCGCGTCTTGGCGCCGGGCGAAGCAGTCCCCGGTTCCCTTCTCAGACCCTCGCACTGCGGGGGAGGCACCCGCTCCTGACCCCCCGCAGCCGGACTTGCCTCTTTCTTGAAGACAGAGAACTTGGACGCGCACCCATAGCAGCGGCTATCCATGGCGCTACCGCCCCGGCCCGTCCTCAGGCACGGCGCTGCACCCCCGCTACGCCAAGCTCCATGATCTCCCCCGGTCCTGCCGCTGCCTCAGGCCCAAGGATCGACGGCGAGCGGAGCTGTCACAAGCGGGGAGGCGCGGACGGTACCCTCCCGTCCCCTCAGCACAGGGCAGGTGGCGCCCGGCCCGACGGGAGTTGTAGTCCCTTGCCCCGCCCTCCCCGCCTTCAGATGCCACGCGGTTCTCCGCGAATAAACTACATTGCCCAGGGCTCCGCACGGCCCTAGTGCTGGGCCGGCTGAGCTACCATGGCCGCGCGATGCATTGTGGTACATGCAGTCTGGTGCCGCTGCCCGGCCCCGCCGGAGGCGCCATGTCCCGGAGGGAATTAGCTGTGCTTGGGTGTTAATAAAACAAAAAAGTGTATTCTCTAAGGCTGACAGTGTTGTGCTCAAGCTACTCTGTTTTTTTGGGGTTTTTTTTTTTTTTTTTTTTTTGTTCTAAACCTCTGGTGAGATCCTGGTTCAAAAACTCCGGTTATGCCCAGGCCATCAGTGTTGATCACCTGCCCTCAGGAGTAAGTATCCTGCAGTGTTTGTGAAAAGAGTCACGGAGTGCACATGAGTCATCCTGTTAACCGTGTGGGTTTGCAGGTACATTTTGCATTCTTTCCAGTTTAATATATAACCCCACGTTGTAAAGACCTACACAATTAAACTAGGAAACGGACTGATTTATTCAAGGAAGTAAGGCTCATTAATATCTGAATAAAGCTAAATTTAAAGGAATAAAAATGGGGGGTGGGGGTTCTCTCTCAATCTTTCATTTTTGGCGTTTGTTTGCTTGTTGGGGCTTTTGTTTGGTTAGGTTTTTTAATGTTAAAAAACATTAGAAAGACAACTGGAAGCTAAACTTTGCACCTGTCCAGCAATTGTGTTAGAGACCACCCGGAAATTCCAGGTATTGTAGGCATAAAGCAGGGAATCGAGACAAATGTAAACTCAAATAAAAGGCTTCATTGTCTTTGCTATTGAGCTGCTCAACGGGAAAACAGGAACGGGAGATTTCAATCTTAATGTTACAGTGCGACCTACCGATTGACAGGTGGAATGTGGAGTGCCGCTCTTTAAGAGAAAACACAAGAAGCAACCCACAGAAACCTTCCTGTCCAGGGAGCAGCGCCAGCAGCGGTGCGCGGGAGAGATCCCGTTAAGGAAACCGAGCCTCCCCGCTGGGAAACGCCCCGGCTGCTTTGCCGGATGGAGCTGGGAGCCGTGGCCAGGGCAGGAGAGGAGATCCCTCTCCCTCCCACCTCTCTGCAGAGGAAGCGCTACACGCTCCCATTCCCATTCCCGTTCCCTGCGGCTGTCCGCCAGAGGGGGCCCGGCCCCCACAGTTCTCCCGCTCCTGAACTGAAGGCCATTTGGCAGCAGAGCAACAGCAGCTTTCCTTTATTTCATTTTTTGCCCGCAGATGTTTCCCGTGGTAAAGCGAACTCGATTATAAAATCCTATGTGACGACTTAGCCTATAAGGTTTTCAATTTCTATTTGAAGTGCAGGAGAGATTAAATGGTCTTTGGTTTGTATGTCTTCTTATTGCCAAACTCAGTTGTTGCACAGTAAGTTGTACATTCTCTGTCCTACCTAGTTATAGCTACTCTGCTCTGGTGAGTTCCCACCTAGAGTGCTGCATCCAGGTCTGGACTCCTCAGCACAGAAAAGACAAGGACCTGTTGGAGCACATCCAGAAGAGGGCCACAAAGATGATTAGGGAGCTGGAGCTTTCCTATGAGGACAAGCTGAGGGAGTCAGGGTTGTTTGAAACACGGGAAGGCTCTGGGGAGACCTTATTGCAGCCTTTCAGTACTTCCAGGGGGCTTATATGAGATGGGAACAAGAATTTTAGCAGGGGTTGTTGTGATAAGGACAAGGGACAATGGTTTTAAACTAAAAGAGGGTTGATATAGATTAGATATAAAGACAAATTTTTTTACAGTGAGGGTGGTGAGACACTGTAGCAGGTTGCCCAGAGCGGTGGTGGATGCCCCACCTCTGGAAACATTCAAGGTCAGGTTAGATGGGTCTCTGAGCAATTTGGTCTAGTTGAAGATGACTGCTTCTTGCAGGGTTCTGGACTAGGTGACCTTTACATGTCCCTTTCAACCCAAACTGTTCTATGATTCAATAACCGGGGTTGTAGTCATGCAAGTAAGTGTCATCTCAACCACAGTTACTTATTTATGTAAGGGAAATGTGTTTTAAATTAAACACAAAAAAAGACCTATGAGTAGTACATTTTTGTGTGCTTCTGTAATGCTTTTTTCCAGGCTGTTTTTTCTCCTGCAGCAATAACTGACAGATATCTGTTCTGGTTCTTACAGACAACAAAAGCATAGCACTCAAAGGCTCTGATTTGCCTCCCAGGTAGGAACCAGGACAGTCTCAAAGCAGGTAAGAAAAGAATACATGGACACAAATACTCTTATTTCTTCCATAGACACAGGCTTGTGGAAGTGGGTCTCTCTTTAAAAACATCTGGTTTTGTATGCAATTAAGGTAATACCTGTTTGTGTCATTAGTTATGTACATCTGTGGGAATGCATATATTCATCACTGCTAGATACCTCTGTGTTTTAAGGTTAAATCCTTACATTTTTGGATTTCAAAAGTGTGTTAAGTGAGTGTTGAACTTTAATTAGAATTTCTGAAAATCCTCCTATTGTGGTATTTGAATCCAAAACTTTTGACTATACTGTCCCTTGTGTCTACTAGCTGGTTACTCTAAATTCATGTAGCTCAGAATATGAGTGTTAAGAGCCAATTTATGTATCTTATTTATACATGGGCAATGTCCTACTTAATACCATATTTCTAGGGACAAATTGCAAGACCAGTATTCCTATATGTGGTATATTGCTGTTTGAACATGCTGTTCATGCTCTTTTACCAAATACGGGTGAACGTCTAAAACATTGGACCTATAGAGCTCCACATCAGACCAAGGGAAGGGAATCTAAAGTAATACTCGAGTTACAAAGCTGTCCAGCACTGTCTGTTTAAAATAGGGACCCATTCAACTTTGCTATACAGTAAGAGTTGTCACAGGGTTGTTACTTTTGCACCTCCATGAAAGTCCTCAGGCTCAAGGAGAAGAATTAGCATTTTTACAGTCTGAAGTCAAGGTTAAAAATAGAAGCAGAGTTTAATTTTCTGTCATGCTGATGAAATTGTTACATTCTCCAAAAATGTGCCAATCTAAATAGTGAGCCAAGTTAAATGAAGGAATACTTTTTATAGCCAGAAGATGGGAGCTTGTAAGAAATACAAATATTTGTTGCCTGCTGTGCATGCACTTTCCCACCATGATGTAAGCAAGCTCTAAACCCTGATGTCCACAACTTATCAATTATCGTTCTTCCGTAGGTGAAAAATTAACCAGTGCTTAAAAAACAAAACATTAGAGATCCTGAAAGCCCTTCCCCCCACCACTACAAAGTCATCATAATTCAAAATTTTCTTGGCTGCACCAGGAAAGCAAATTGGCATTTTCTACATGCTCTTCTTCAGAAAGGCATAATTTCAGCAAAATGTTTTATTATTCATTACGTTTTGGCATCTCCCAGTTTGGCACTGGCATTTAATTCTGAATATATCAAGTCAAGGCAAAGCATTAGGTGTTTACAGTGGTGATTTCTTTCTCAGCTCCAGCCATCTCCTCAGAGGAGGCGGATTTCTCTCTATGGACAAGGTACTTCACACCTAAAATGCTCTCCAAAGAGAATATTCAATGGTCTTTGCATCAGGTTTTCAGGCCTCATTTTAAAAAAATATTTTGGTAATACCTTATGGACAATTTCAATACCTGACTCAGGCCCCAGCAAAGTGGCAACAAGAGGTGCTTCATGCCATTCCCTCTCTCTCACTGCTTGTTCCTGCCACTCTTAACTTTAGTTTCTTTAGTTAAATCCGTTCCCTGACCTGGTTCATCTCACAGAGGAGTAGTGCAAATTTTTAAGTTGAGGTACTGTATGTCATACTGTACTATGACACCACTTGTTCGGTGTCAAGTGGTGATTTCCAGGCTAAGCTCTGGTGCCTATATGAACTGTCCAAGTGATCCTGGCTTCAAAGCATAAATAAATGTGTCTGAAGATTTTTCTGTATGCATGCTGGGATGCGCATTAAGGTTGAGTAATAAAATTTGCCAGAATACAGGTTAAAGTTGCTACATAGCCATGTTGTGAATTTTTTTATGGGCACAGTTTCTACCACTAGAAGTTCTTGAAAATCTGCTTACATAGTTTCAGCTCTGCTATTGTGTTTGGCCATGCAACACCAGCAGTGAGAATACTATAATAAAAAGCATACAGTCTCAGACAGAAACATCCCATGGGCAGGAACATTTCTGTCCTTGATTCACCATGCAAATTACACCACTGTTGATGTAAGACTAAGAGGTCAAACTTCAAGCTTGTTAAAGGTATCAGGCTATATTTTTTTGCCTGAAATTGGTGGCATCTTGACTTTTACCAGTGGCTACCTGGACACTTACTGTCATTCTGTGCTTTTCAAACCCCATCTGTATTGTACTTACCTACCAAATGTATAACTCATCACAAATCCAGGCAGCTCCCACACTAAATCACTGTGGAATTCAACCAGCACAAAGTTCCCAGTGGAAGTAAAGTCTGCAACCTTCTCTGTCCCACAATAAGGGCCAACTGCAGGTGACGTAGGGCGGCTTCCATCATGTATGAGCAAGTAGTCATAGATACATCTGTCACTATATTCCAGCTCAAAGGATAACATTTTGAGAGATATCTGGAGAAAATACAACCAAAGCACTTTGCTTCCAGGTTACAGCCTTTCCTCTTACCCATTTTTAAACAACAAATTGCCTGAATTCCTTGTGTGCAGGCACCACTTTTTATTCTGTATGTGCACCACATCCTGATCCCATATGGCAGTGCAAATTAGTAGCAAATTATTTGCTTAGTTCATCAGTATTTGGATTGGAAGGAGAAGCAAGGGACAAGATTGATCTTCTACGCTTCACATTCTTTCCTCTAGAGAAATATAAAAACAGCACCTGTGTGATGTTTCAGTTTTCAAGTGGGAGCTCTTACCTAGGGATTATTTTGAACAAAGCCTACTGGTACAGACTAGATTTATAAGAGTTCACATGCATGCGTAAAGGTTTTCCCTTGCTGAGCACCTCAGATACCAAGATCCAGCATAAATTCTTAAAATGAATTTTTGCTTTCAAATTTTTAGTCTGAGAATGTCTGCTGAAAATGTGACATAACAGCTCTTATTCTTCAAGGGAAACAGAGGTTTCTTCAGAGAACAGTGATGAAACCCACAAAGGAATTAATCTGTGCCTTACCTTGTATCCTACTGGAGAGGTGATGACCCAGAAACATGCTCGGTTTTTGGGGTATTTACTGGGGTAGTTTGGAGAGGTGATGACTCCCTTTGAATCTCTGAAAGTGGCTCCACAATTCACTGAGGAGTAAAGGAGAAAACCAAATATATTAACAAGAGCGTTTTGTCAGTAGAAATGAGCTTGCTTGCACCCTACTGTATTTCTTCAAACCAAGAAAACATGTGCTACCATGAAAATCTACTGCTGAAGTACTTTATCTCTTCACTTAGTATTTGTATCAGCAGCTGTACTGAAGGAACTAGAAACATGTCTGATAAATAATCTTTGGAGGACAGGGAACAGCTGCATCTAAAGCTGTATCTGACTTTCCAATTGACTGTTACCATATTAGCATAGCATTCTCAAGGCACTAACTGTCCTTCAGAAAAGAATCAGCTCAAGTATTCAAGACTGCATTATCAAGTTATATCTAGTGCTTTCTAGAAATTATTCCATTGAATAAAGCAAAAAGAGTAAAAATAACACATTTCTAAGACTTCTTCAATTTATGCTTTAAAGAAATTTGGATTTTCAGTTGAAATAAGTCAATTTGGGCTTCTTGCTGAAAGCATGTTACAGCACAACAGAATTTGGTCTGGCAGTCCATAATGCATTTGTATGTTTGCAAAAAAGACGCCCCTCAAGTGATTGCAGGAAGCATGTGTTTCGTGTGCATAACGAAAGCTTTTAATTCAGAAAGTGTAAGGTACCCAAGGTCAGTACCTCTCCCACTGCATAAAATCCCACAAAACCTTGAATAACATCTTGCCCAGATACTGACTTTGCATTTCATTGGTTGAGGTCTCTTGTTGAGTTCTGCAGACTTTTTGCTCTTTGGCTGCACTGCTCCTATTAATTTCAGTCACTGCATTGTTTTTATTTAAAGACATTGTTCTGGAGATATGAAGAAGCCTAACAGAAGCTCTCAGAGGAATGTGAGTGAGATCTCAGGATTACTAACATGACACCCATGCCACATCCCATTTTCTGTTTCCTGTGAACCTTCAGACCCTTCATTGCCTAGCCTTCTGCATTTCCAATTGCCGTGAAAGTGTAAAGAATTATGGCAAAGACCACTCTGCAGTGTACAGTAAAAATTTTCAGTTCTTCCTTACAAATACTGCTAATGCAGTTCTCCAAGCTTTATAAAGGAGTGTTCATACCCCTGTTGTAGGAGGCTCTGAATCCAGTGGCTGTAATGCTCTCATCACTTGTAAACTCTACCAGCACTGTCGATCCAGATGCCACCAAGGAGGGCAGTGGGCCCTTCCCACAGTACTTGTCCAGCAAGACAGGGGAACTCTTGCTGTTCCCATTGTAAATTTTTATATAGTCAGAAGAACAGTTGGAGGAGCGTTGGAGATCAAAAGCCTCAAACTGCAGGAAAATCTTGAGAAACAAAAAAGCAGATGTTGGGTTTAATGTTATACGCAGGGAAAGTCTCAAACTATCTACTTGAATATGAAGTGAACCTTCACATTCATTTTACTATCCATGTATTACTGAAACTTTACTTTCTTTATAAAAAGACCACGGAATTTCACCTAGCTATCCTAGTACTGAGATCCCAGAGACTGATGTTTCACTACTGCTTGTCTTTGAAAAGCCATCCAATCTGAACTGGATAAAAATCGAGTTAAATAATCCCTCTAATAGTCTTAAGTGTTTGAAAATTGTTGAGACTTTCATTCACTGCATAACAAAATAAATGTCTTGATCCATGAAACTGACTCCCAGGGGTTACTCATGGTAACAAAATAATGCTTTGTAGCCTGGATACTGTGGTCCAAACCTTTCTTCTCCTAATAAAAATTACCTTACTTCGACGGATGCGGATCAACCACAGACAGTTGCTATTGTTCGGGTATGGGGATGGGTAATTGACAGAGGAGAACGAGCCTTTGGGTGTAGGCAACACAGAGCTACAGCAATCTGAAGGGAAGAACCAAACAGTATTGAAGAGAATGAAAACTGCACAAAAATATTCCCGAAATGCCTGACAAGTCTTTCCAACCATTTGCAGCAGTCAAGCTTGTATAAATTCATTATAATGCTTGCAATTGTATTGATGTTCCTAGTGTAAAAGTTATTGAAAACCTGCAAGTGAAATAAAGGTAGTTAAAGTACTTACCTGTTTCAGCTACTAATGTTTGTTTTTAAGACAATAGCACTTACTCATATTTTAGTTTACTAAAAAAGGCCTGAATCTTTTGTGAACTTCCTTAACTTCAATCACAGAAGTACTTTCAATGACAGAAGTACATCAATTTCCATCAGCAACTGTGTGTATTCATAATTATGTGCAAACATCAAGTTTGAAAACAAGATTTTGTCAAAGCAAAGAGAGGTAGTCACTGGGGGAAAACAGTAACAGAGAGCAATGAAGTCAACCTACAAACCTAGTGACTGGTGTACAAAGTCTGATCTCATCTGTCTTTTGTCTTTCAACATCTTCATTTTTTGCACTTTATGTAACTCCCCAAATTAGAAAATATGTATATATGACATCTGCTCATAGGAATTTATGGCATTTGTCTCTTGCTCCCTACTTTTCCTGAGACAACCAGACTTTTTGTGGGTTTTTTTAGGCCCCGAGTTTTTCTCCTTTTTTAAAATTTAGTCCTTTTCTTCCAAAACATACAGATCTAATTATGAAATTACATGGTAAAGATATTGAAGTGTGATTCATTCCCAGCCCCACTGTCAAGAATAAATATCACTAAATACTTGTTATCACTATCTTTGAGACACTTAATTTGTAAAGTTGTCTTATCTGCAGTTGGAAATTTGAAGGAACCACTCTCAGCAATGATTTCTGTACCTAACAATCCAACTGAAGGAATGCTGATTCCTTCTAAATTCTAATTATTTAACTAAGTTCTAACACAAGAGCAGAATTTAGTACACTAATATTTAAGTCTTGTTAATGTTTCTAGCTGTTTTGGTGGAAGCTAATTGAGTAACATCCCAGAAAAGTCAAATACCATATAAATCAATTAGCCTTTGCCCTGGGAGTTAAGGCAAAACCTGTGCATTGCAGGAGCATGATGTCATACTTGCTTTGTGCATCTTGGCTGAAGAGTTCTTGTTTAGAGAGGAATGCTAGGTATTTCTAGACCTTAAGATACCACAGGGATAAGTTAAGAAATGGATGTGGCAAGAAAGTAGATATTTATACAAAATGCCTATGGTTTTCTCCTCAGAGGTATTCTGATCAGGCTGAATGGCACCCATACTTACAGCCCTACAGTCATTTTGTAGTTAAGAGAAATCACAAGTCTGCTGGCGCTACTGATGCACATGACCCTAAGCTATACTCATGGCTGAGGGGAGCTTACATGCTTTGCAACCTTCAGAGCTTTCCTGAAATGAGAATTCGGCAGAGGTAGCAACCATTATTTCTCTGATGGATTTTGCTTATCTCATAGAGCAGGGATTAGGTGAGGATAACCCAAAATGAAAGTGAATTACTGAAAATAAATTGTCCTTTCCAAGAAGGCAGCAGTTCGGCACAGGGACAGTTCTGTTTCCTGTTGCAGGCTGAGAGAGAGAGATGTATTGAAGGGACCGTGGGCCGCATTCCTTTGGGGGATGTCTCTCAGTGCCTACAGACATCAGCTGTATTCACATGCCTTCTATCTGCAGCACTTACTGCACTTGTAGAGCTTGTTGATTTTAGCTACGTCCAAGTTACTCAGCCCTTCTCTCTGCCCAATAGGTATAGAGGGGTCAGGAATTGGTACAATAGTTGGTTTTCCTGGACCGCTGGAGAAATCATACCTGTAGAAATAAGGAAATTACATTTCTAGATTGCTTTTCGTAGACAGGGAAGTTCTCTAACTGTATAATCATTTTCTATGTACCCTATAAACAGAATTTTAATGGAAATGGACAAGAAGCTTCTCAGAGATGAGGTCATCTTCCCTGAAGAGGACCAGCATGGCAGATATTTGGTGTTCAGCAGCTAAAAGCAAGCAAGCAGAAAAAGCTGCACTGTTCTGAGTGGAAAGGCCTTTCACCAATGTCCGGCAGAACGGACTGAATCCCACCTTCTTGGTTCCTGAGGCAGAGGAGCAGAAATAGTTCTGTCTCAGTTACTAATTGTCTGTTTGCTATCTGCAATTTCCTGCCTTCTGCAAGTCAAGTTTTATTTCAAGGTTTTGTTCAGAAATTGTTATTTGTGGAAATAAAGGAGAAGGTACATGATACAAGCTTGTACATTATGGACTAAAATGCAACCTTAGACGGTATTCCCAGATTAACATAAGGCAGCATTCAACATCTCAATGATATAAAAAAATTCCATCTTTCTTGCCTCTATACTTAAATGTTGTTGTCTATGATCAGCCGTTACTACATTTATGAAATAATTTAAACTTCAGAATTGGTTTAGATCAGAGATTCAGTAGAGTTAGACTTTGAGCCACAGCCATGTCAAAGGCCTTTAGCAAGAGGCAAGAGTATAGTGGAAGAAAATGTTGTCCTGTGTTTTGTTTCTATCCATATCAACTCTTGTTTTCCAAGAATCCTGCTGACAAAGGAAGTATGCTCACCCTTAATTATGTCCATGCACTCAATTTTAAATGAACAACAAAAGTCATTCCCTGCACAGAGCAACTCCTTCTTCCTAGATCTGAGCAGAAGATCTGAAAGCTGTTTGCTCCTTTGAAAAGACATCTCAGCAAACAACTTACGCGCCGTAGTGCATCACTGAAGAGTAGTCATAGGGAAGGCCCAGGTTTTTGGAATTCATTTTTCCAAAGTTCCCTTGTTCCCCTGTAAGGTAGGAAAGCAACATTTCAGTCAGAACAATTATTACTGCTCTAATAGTACACTGCCTGCTGTCATAACCCTGACAGTAACATAGGATACTAATACGTGTTCTCTTGAGATCTTGGATCTATCAAAACCACCAGAGATTTTTGAAATCCATGGGAACCCATTTTTACAGTCTAGTAGGTTTCCAAATATAAAGATAATCAAATAAGTTTTGATATAATCAATGAATACATTTTACTCTTCAAGCAAAAGTATTCCTCTGTCCATCTTCATTAGTGTGTCTCCAAATACATTTCAGTGCATTATCTTGAATACTATAAGCATCCAACCTATGTCCCTAAAGCTGCATCCATACCTTGAGAGGGAAATCTGGCTGACCACTTAGATGAAAAATTCAGAGCTATGCATGGGTGATGTCTTGCTGAGTCCTTCCACCACAGGGTTATAAGGCCACGAAAGAAAGGGATACCTTTCACCTGTTACTTGCCCCAGAGTCCATGCTACCAGCCATGTTCTGGCTTTGTCTCTGGTCAAACCCATCAGCAGTGACTACAGTGAAGTGATATGACTCAAATGAAGCAGAGAAACAAGTTCTGTCAGAATAGCTGCTGAGCATCTTACCACTTTTCATCTGTTTAGCCTTAAAAAGCCAATATGAGATAAGAAAGTGTTACACTGATACAGGGCTGGGGCCCAGAGACAGAGACTGGATTTCATGTCACCTAGCTTTATTTCTCCAAGTTAGGTGCCAAAGCTGCTCCTCAAGGCTTCCAGGATAGTCAGAGGACAGGGAAAGAAAGAGAGGCACAGTTGGAGGGAGTTTCATGTGAAGAAGGCACCTCTTTTTCTCACTCACTGGAGATCATGAATATGAATTACATCCTGGATTTGTTGTCCATGGTAAGACAGGCAAGCAAGCACTGTCAGAGCAGGGAGCTGAATGCAGTCAGCCTGGCATAAAGACTAAAGCCCTAACCCCTGAGCACTCCTTTCCAGTTCTGTACCTTCATTATTGTAACTACAAACGTGGTTTGTAAACCACAGACCATCTGGACAAGAGTTCAGAGTTGGACATCCTTGAGGTCTACACAACTCAGCTGGCAGGCTTGCAACCAGAGCAAGTCTCAGCCAGTAATGTTGTTCAGCACTGGTCCTGGGCTAAAAGATGCAAAAAGAAGATTTGAAATCCCAACTAGTAGAAAATTTGGGGATAAACATGAATTTGGAGCTTTTCATAGCTCTAAAACTCAATTAAGGCTTAAACTGTTTCTCAACAGCATTGGCCTTCCTGACTCTGTTTTAAGCTCAGTCTCTCTTATCTGCTATACTGACTTCAGAAAGAATTATCAGCAAGTGTGCAGCTTTTTGTGAGGTGATGAACAGAGAACACAGTTCAAACATGGTGAAACATTGAAGCATATGGCTACTGTTTGGCACAGAAGTGCTTTGCTGAATTGCTTTGCTAAATAAAGAAAAAGTAACAGCATCCTGGCTGGACTGAGGTGCTGCCAGCAAACTACTACCTACCTCATCACATGCCAAAGAGATGTGGCTGTCTAGACCTGCATGTGTTTGGGGACTTACCCCATCTTTTCCACTCTAAAAAAAGAAAAAAACCAACCTCTGCCAGAATATAAATGCAATGACTCAGAACAGCTGAAAAGGAAACTGTGCCTGAAGACTCTGAATATACTTTTTTTCCCAAAAGTTTGGGAAAAACAAGCTGAGTTTCAAGTAGAAACTGATCAGGCTGCATTTTGTCAAAACAAAGAAGTAGGATGGCTTCCAAGGTAAATTGCTGGATGAAAACAAAAGCCAGAAAACATCCACAATGCGAAAGCCCTGGAAGGAGAAAAACAGCTTGTGTGAGAGAGCTGGAATGCTGGAAAAGGTCTTGAGGTCTAGTTCTGCATCACCAAGGTCAGCAGGAGCTCTGCCATCAGCACTGTTAACAGCAGCATGTTTTTACATGAGATGTACATTAACAGTCTTCCATGAACATAACTGTTTCTCCATTTCCCTTTCCCTGCATATCTTTGCATTTCTTCCCTACAGTGCTTGAGCTGCACACTCTGCATTCTGACTCCCTCGCCACACCAATCTCTCATTCCCCACCCATGGCAAACACTTAAAACACCAATGATATACCTCATCTCCTTTGGCATAGCCTTGTCCTCTTTACCTCTTCCCCCTCATTTATCATTTCATGATACTGTGCCTGAATCAGAGCTTGGTTACATCTGTATCCTTCAGGAATTATGACATCTGAACCTGTGGAGTTCCCTTTGCAAAATTAGTGTAAGATGATGTGTGTTTAGTATATGTAACTTCATGTTTCCCATTTCTCTTTCCTAGCATATCCTTTGCTGACATTTCAAACATGGCACACCCTTGTTGTACAATGGCAAACAACTCACAGCAAAATTACAGCTTAACACTGGAGCTGAAACCTCAAAAAAGAACAGCACAAATGGAATTTACTTAGGATATCATGGGAATAGATGAAGAAAGTTTGGAGAACAGTGTGTTAGGAATTTGCAATAAAAACAATCAAGTTCCTTCTGGAGAAAAAGATGGATATATTTTCAGCTGTGCATGGTATTGAGGAGTTGAGTATCTTATTTGTTGAAGAGGCTTAATAGAATTTGGTATTAAATTGTCCAGCCTCACTTACTATTATTTTCTATAATGAACTAAACAGACTATTGTATTTTTACTATTGTTATAGGTCGCCCAGCTCTCTAACAGCTGTCAGACAAGAGATTCCCTGGATACTTTCTTCTGGTATTTTCCTTCTATGTACCACTTTCTCAGTTCCCCTTGGATCTCTTGCCAGTCTCTCTACCCTTTCCTCCCTAGAGCCTGGAGCCCATGTTCCCAGCACACAGATCATGGGCACGTGCCCAAACTATTCATTCTGCATTCCTTTCCGTAAATAGTATCCACTTGTTTTTCCTCTACAGAATTACCAATCCTGATTGCTCCCCATAGCTCCTTCTTTTCATGTGTATATGATCCTGTCCACAAGGAGGAAATAATTGCAATCTTTCCTCTCACATCAAGCCAGGTCCCAGAATTTTTCAAATGCTAATGGCTGCATGTGTTTCCAGTGTCTCCATATTGAGTCCCTTGTTCATACACATTTTAGGATACGTGCATTTCACTCACTGCCAAGATGCCTACTGGCTGCCTTCCCCCATTTCCATGGCTTTCCTTGGGATAGAGTTGTGTGATTCCCCAACATGATCTCGAATGTCACACTTCACCCCCCCCCAATTAAGGGTCCCATGGTCTCGCCTCCTGGCCGAGTCTTTGCAACAACATTTTGTATTCCTGATGATCTTGGTATTTTGGGGTCTGGGCTCAAGATGGCAATCAAAAGAAGAATATAAAGCTTTTAAGCTGCATCTGCCACACTGCCGTAAGTGTAGCCACAGAAATTTGCTTAGTACAAACACTGAACAAGAAATTCCATCACACTGAATGTGCTGCTGCTGCGATTCACTTAGCATTAATCATGGTTCTTATTTGCATTGTTGTTCACAGGAGAAACATTCTCCTTTAACTGTAAGTATATGTTTTCTCTTAAGATTTAGTGGACATACCTGCCACTATGTGTTCCCACATAATCTTGACAAACCTGTCCCGATCACTCCGTGCCTGTTCATGGATGAAACCCAGCGCGTGGTTCATTTCATGCTGAATTGCTCCTTTATCCATGCAACCATTTTTCACCAGGCCTACTGCCTGACGTCCTCCAATCTTTCCAAAGTAAGACCAGCAGCTAAGAATAAGCAATCAATAACCAAAAGGATCACATTTAGCAAATACAAATATATAGATGTATTGATTACATCACCAGGGTTCTCTAGATACACAGCCACAGAAGGGGACATGCAAATAGTCACTGGCATGAGATATCTAGACTTCTGAAAGCTGACAAATGACATGGTGGGAGGGAAATAAAGCCTTTGTGATGACAATGGCAAATTTTAAACCAGTAAATTGGCTATATCAAACTGGGGTGAAGCAGTATAACGTGTTAAGCAAAGAATCTGAAACAATTATACTTATTTAAATTTTTACCACAATTAAGGAAAATTTCTTATTTTGAATTACACCCCATTATCTTTAAATCCACACACACATTTATTCCTGCAGCCTATTAGCTGGTGTAACTACCAGTTATATCTAAAGAATAATGAAAAATTGCACCTGCTCTCTAAATCTTTACTGCTAGGATAAAAAAATAGCAATTACTTTAATCCAAAAGAAACCAGAAAAGAATCTGAAACACCTTTTGGGTGCTGCCACTCTTGGGACACAAGGAACTTACCTCTGCCCTCGTTCAACGTACACGTAGTCTGTTTCTGTAGTGCGATTTACAAATTGCACACAGGTCAGTGTGGAGATCTCTTGCAAAGCATCAGCAATCCAAGACCTCTCTGTTATTGCTAGAAAGAGAAGGGGGCCCGGAAAAATCTTTCTTGGTTAATCAAAAACCAAGGTGCATTGATGGGGTGCATTCCTTTAAAACTTCACAGCACTCATTGGCTCTTTGTCATACAAGTATAGTAAAAAAGGGCACAAAACATTCAGAGCTCTTAAAACTGATTGTACTTTTATGGGGACATATAACAATTACAGCTATGCCATATGCATATTATTTAAGAGACAGCTGATGGAAAGCAGAAGACTGGCATTGTTCCTTCCATTAGACAGAAGAGAAGAAATGAGACAGTTTCAGATACAAATAGTTGGATTCAAGTATCCCAAATGAGCCAGCTGATTGTAGCTAAGCACCAAATCCCTATTTTGTTTATCAGAAAGAACAAATGCCTGCCACAGCCCCCTTGGAATCATTTGAGACGGCCAAGGCTCTGAAGATTCTATTCAGGTACCAAATAAAGATCAGAGTGTTTATCTGCTTTGGAACATTTTGGCCTAATTTGGCTTCCTCTGTTATGAATTGTCTACAACTGATGTGTGTCTCAATTTCCTAATATTTAAACTTTGCAGAGAGTGAGATATAGGGAATAACCCTCACCTATTCACAAGAGCATATACTACAGTTCTGGAGGCCCATGGGCAGAGAAGCAGCCTAGATAACTGAGATTGGGCTCTCCTCAGTTCCTTTTCCTGAGGAACAGGAATCAGGCTCAGGCTGTATTTCACTTCCATGCCATTTTCTGTCAAGGTAAGACCTTTGAAGAAGGATCTGTATGGAATTCACTCCTGCAGCCTTTTGCACAGGACAGAGATATTGACTGACTAGAGGGAATCAATGAAGGAAAAAATATCTCCAAGGATTTTTCCTCCATTTTTGCCTCTACAGGGGTTCTAGTGTGGGAATATTTCTATGAGAGATTTGAAAGAAAATTATAGAGTTCAAAAACATGTTCCTAGTGCTAATTTTGACAAACATACATTAATAATGTGAACAAATTATGCTTCTTCTAATGTACTTGCTAAATATCAAAGTACATTGTAGCTAGTGGTAACAAGCTAATATTTGAAATTACCATTAATTACCTGACTACGGCCCAGGTAACCATATACTCTAGTGTGATCTGTTTGGAGTCTTAGCCAAACTTCCATAGGGCTAACAGGATAGAAGAAGAGAAGTGTCAATAAATTCTCACTTGTGCAAAGGTTGCTTTTGGTGCATGCCACAGAAATATAAAATAACAGGGAGTATAGGGGCTGGAAAATCAAGGCTAACTTTAGAGCATCCATTTGCATACACTCACAGAAATCAGAAGAGATGTTAACTGGAACCTTGACCAGTCCATCTTGTGACTTGGGCCATAAACAACTCTCACAGTTAATTGCACTGCGTCGCCCTCTTCTCAAGAGGATGTCTCCTTCATACACAGCTATTTCACTACCTGGCAGATGTAGAAAATAAAGAACAGACAAGGCACTGAGAAGGTAAATATGTGTGCAGAAAGGGAGACAAGAGGTACACACTAACCAAGATTTTGTATCTTTGGAAATTTCTTCCACTGAAGTTCATTTCCTAATAATGTGAGAGAGGATTAGTAAGCTAAGACTGGTTAGGTCTGCCTTGCTTCCTGGATAGAAAAGTTTAGTATTAACATAAATGTCACAGTGCAGCTGTAACCAAAGTCATGACTAAATAAATTTTAGCTTAAGAATCTTTGTGAGCTTTCAGAGGGAATGCTAAGTATTACAAGTCATTGTTCTCTGCATTAGAGCTTGTGAAATTAAAGAAAAATCATAACTGACCTCTGTAAAAATAGGATTATTCATACAAAAGAAATTATTATTTTTATCATGCATATTGAATGTATGCAAGCTATTAATTTCCAGGTTAACTGGGAATTTGACATAAGACATTGTGACATGCTCCTCAGTTCTGAATCTAAAATACTGGGAATATCTTTCTCACAGACAAAAGCGATCTGTTATTAGGCCAAAAAATTACAACAGTCTTGGGTATAGCAGACAGGAAAGTGCCATATATCACATAGGAAAGAAAACAAAGTGAAAAATATTCTGATTTGCTAGGGCTACATATGGAAAAGAGCATTTCATGTAGCAATTGCTCAATAATTCTTCTTAATTTCTTTATTGCAACAGCATAAAAAATTACACTGAATGTGCCTTTAAAACACATTTGAGTTCTGTGAATTGCCTTCCACTGATGCTGGGAAAAAAAAACATTTTCAAAGAGAAAAATATACCAAATAATGATATTGAGGTATACAGATGCAGCTCCACCAAAACCTGTAGTTATTTATATAATAATTACAATCAAACTCACCTAAGTCATTCTTTCTTGTAGCTATCTGGAAAAAAAAAAAAGCATATTTTAGTACATGCTCATCTCCATATCAGAAAAGTAGAATCACAGCAGTAAGCATTTCTAATGAATTTTAAGATAGAGCAACTCAGCAGCAGCAATGTAAATTCTCAACATCCCAGAGCAGGGACACACCTGGACAGGTTTACTTAGTGCAAAGCTACAGAGAAATGCTAAATGAGTTGGCAGAAGGAAGTACTTCATCTTCAAATTTCCAAGATGATCTTCTCTGCTCTTCAGCTCAGTTCTCAATTGTGGTTCGTTTACTTGGGGCAAGTTTTATGGGAAAGCTCCTGCTGTTGTTAACAGGAGTAAAAAAATTAGATAACAAGAAGTATTTTCACAAAACAAACAAGCTGCAGGACCTCTCAAGAGAATTTCCAGGCTCTCATTTCTTATTTATCCTTAGAAAACAGAGGAAGTGGAGCAATAGGAAAGAAAATTCAGTAACCTTGAAGTGACTCATCTTTAATTCTAAGAAGAACCCATGAGCTGCTGCAGGTCCCCTCACTGCTGACCAAGGACAGGATATCCGGCAGCAGTCTGTTTACAGCAAAACTCCCATCTCAAGGAACTCTTTGATCTATCCACTACCTGTAATAGCAACTCCGTAGCTTGCTGCCAGGAGACACCCTGCTCTGCAGAACTCAGCTATCTGCCTGTCCCCTCTGTGCACAGCTCTCAGCCATGCATTTCTGGCCACGAGCACTAGAAATCTGTTGGAGTCAGAGAATGAATCTGATTGTTGACAGAAATTGTTTTTCCAACATGGTATCTTGCAATATAATCATTGCTGACAGAAACTGTGTGCCTTACTGGAGTCTGCAAATACATAAAACCACCAGGTCACAGAGTTTTGTCTTCCCACCTTCTGCAAAGCCCTCCTTCCTTTGATGTCCATGAATAGAAACAAGACTAGAAAAGCAGGCTGAATCCTAGAAAACTCACACTGTAAGAATAAGCCTGCAAATTAGAATATTCATGCTAAAGCCACATGAACATCACCATAGGCAGGCAGATCCTGCTTTCTTCTCCCAGCCTCAGCCCCTGCACAAATACTAAGGAGCTACAGAAAATCATAAAGATTTACTGTAGCAGTTCTTTAAGAAACAAGCAAGAAAACCTTTGACATTTCCTGCAAAGAAAAAATTTTCAGGAACCTATGTGGTTCACAGCAAATCAAGATGGTAAGTGCCTTTCTAGAGAGATATATGGGCTGGTCCTTTGTTTTTAAGGAGTACTTTGCTAGGAAAATTTTAGCTGATATTGTGTAAAGTTTTGCTACTAATATTTTAATTTTACCCTACTAATAGTTTGCTCCTCAACTTTCTGAAACATTCCACATTTCTGTGACTTCCACAATTTATCTACAGTTATCATTTCCACGTAGATCCTACTGCAATAATGAAGTGCAGATAAAAAAGACCCTTTTTTCTCTGGCTAATCAGAGGAAGAAGTTCAGAAGTCCTCATTAGCTTGTTACATTGTTAACCAGAGCTCCTCCAGTACAGTTCCAAGAAACCTCTGTGTCTATTCAAGATCAGGCTCAAAAGAGAGACAGAAGGAGTCACAGGAGCATATTTCTGCTGCTATACATCACAAAATGACAGAGGAGAGAGCAGAAGTTGTTAGGCAATAAAAGCAAGAGAACAAGGTCAGATCACTGTGGAGAGCCTGGAGCTGGGTCACTCCAGGTGTGCAGCAAGCAGGGATGGGAGGGCCCTTTGAAGTTCTGCCATACAGTTTTGCATATGCATTCCATGGGAAAAAACCCCCTCAAATCAAGAGATTTGTCCCGTGGTTTAATTAGTTTTCCTGACTGCCAGAAACAACTGGGTATTTTTCAAGGCTAATTTATAGACCAAAGTATCATATCACCTGATAACACATTATCAGGAGTTGTCTCATAGATGCAAATTTTCTTTTTGATGCTGCTTGTCTACATTATCTGCTTTGATATTCTACCAGAATACTGTTCAAGTCTTGGTTTCATTATCTATCCAAATAATTTGACTGCACAGCTGTAACTTGCTTTACTTCTCCCATGTGCCTTTTCTTACATTGCATTTGGCATTTCTCATTCTTAGCCACAATGTCCTTGATCTGCCACATATTTTATCACTGCTATTTGTTAGAAATTTTAATATGATGTTTATCACATTTTTGGTGATGCTTACTTAGTTTCACCTTGACAGAGAATAGGCACTTCTTTCACCATGTAATCCAAATCACTTTTGGCAAAATGTTAAATGACAAAGTTAGAAAAACCAAACACCTGTGGGTGTTTAAGTATAGGGTTTTTCCCTAGTTTTGTATCAGTAACAGGTATCATCACAAAGCAGTGAGTATAGTATGTCCCATGTTTTTTCCATAATGAGAAAGTACAGAGGGATTTTCCCTGGCTAAAGCGTTAGAGTGAATGAACCTGTGAAGGGTTCCCTTCCTGTGAAGGAGAGCAAAATTCAGGAGAGTGAATGGCCATGTGATTGTCTAAGGATCCAGTGGAATATCACTTTAAAGCTCAGTTCCTCAGGTATTCACTTAAAGGTTATGCAGACAATTTCTAGTGAGCAAACAGTTGGCGTAACTCAACTGTGTGTTCACCTTAGGAAGCTTATTACTTTTGAGGAGGAATCACAGATATCTCTACATGTTTAAACAGGCCAGCTGTTCTTACAACATGAAAAATCCTAATTTTTAAAGTGACAATTATAGAAAGCATTGCACTTACTACATGACAGTTCTTTTTAAGGCTGTTTTGAGCAATTCTGCATTTAGACAGAAGTCAGATTCTGCAGAGGAGCATTTTAAAATAACTTTGTAGCCATTAAATGAAGCTACTATACCACACTATTACAGGCTGAAAAGAGTTAAACAATAAAAGCATACACAAAACTTCCTTCATGTTTAAAATTATGTTATTTAAGAGTTAACTGTTTACAGATATTGTGTCTTTCAGGATGCTAGGATTAGTGAAAGCATGTAATTCATGCCTCATTAACTGATTGAGAGAAGAAAATGAGCTTTCCTGCTTTTGAGTTGCCAGTCAATTAATCAGTTTAGAATAATTAAATCATTGACCTTGATGAAGTGCAAAAGTGTTTTGGCTTTTGCAGAAAAGGTCAAAATCAGAAAAATAAGATTTTGTAAATCTGGTCCCTCGTCCTTACTTTGTCCCCATTACCAGGCAGCAAAAGCGAACCTTTCGTAGAGATGGTTACTACTGAGCAAAGCATATACTTGATACAAAAACCTTTGAATGCTAGTTTTAATATAATTTTCCAGTTGAGGTGTATGTTACAGCATTTTATTCCACTGCATATATTGACATATTTCCACATTTTAGGTATGTTTTTGTTTAAAAGAAAGATTTTGTTTTTAAAAGAAAAAAATAGCCAGTGTTAATACTGAACTATGTTGAAACTACCTTAAAACCAACATGTGTGCGGACTCTGTTCCTCCCAGACCTCCTGCAGCAGTGTGATCTCTGCTATTTTACCACCACTTTTCTTTTACCTTTCCAGTGTCAGAATGATACCATCATGTTGGAAAGGAGAGGTGCAAGTCCAAAGACTCTGCACTGGAGATAAGTCTGGGGGTCAGTGAGTCTTAACCCCAGGTGATGGCTGGAGACAAGAATCAGCTGAAGCATTTACAGCAAAGTCAGTATTCTCTGATTTGCAGTAGCTGTAGGCTGAAGAGAACTTTACTATAGCTTTTGAACTTGGTGCATGGGGAAAGTTGGGTTCCTGGAGACAAGCTACAAAGGTTGCTTTCAGTGTTTGAGTATCTATGTACCCAAGGACTGAGCCAGATGGGACTGGCTGGTCTATAGCTTCCCTGGTTCTCATAAAACTGGTCTGAAATCAGTGTCCAACTCCAAACATCACGCTAAAGCATTGTTTTATGCCAGACACATAACAGAAGTCTTGATTTAATGCTGCTCTCTAGTGGTTTGCCATTTGTGCAAGTGGGACACATTTCCAGAAACAGTCAGGAATGTCCCATCACCACTCACAGCCTGCTTGCTCCTTTGATCCCTGTCTCAGCAGGGACCACTAACTGCTTCCTGCAGAGAATGTTTACAGGCATGAAGAGTCTGTCCTGTAAAGCTGTGCTGAGAAGTGATGCATCAGTTTTAGCCTGAACCATCTCAAAACTTTGGTTTAGCTTCTGCAACTTGTGACTGCAGTACACACCTCCTCCAGATACTTACAAATTATACATACAAACGCCACAGTGTGTTTCTGAGGTGCTTTGATGGCCCATGAGGAAAATGGGCCATTTACCTGCACCATTTTCTCTAAAAGATTTTTAAATCTCAAGATTTGTTTAATTGATGAGTCCTCCTAGGAGCTCTTACTGTGGAACCCAAATACTCCCAAATACTACAACTCTGTCCTAGCTCCACCTTAACTACACAGTACAGGTCATTACCCCTTTCCTGGCTTGCATTGAAAGAGAACCAAGACAAATGGGCCAGAAGGGAACAGCCAGAAAAGGGCTACTCCGTAAGGGGGGCTCACTTAGGAGCTGAGGCTACAGGAGTATCTCAGTACCTCAGTACAGCCTGTTTGATGTGGTGTTGAATTGCATCCAGAAGCTGAAGGCAGAGACAAGACTAAAGACGACGACACAACATAGATCCAAAGTCCAGGAAAGACCAAGATTAGACCAAAGATACGGTATGGAAGAAATGCAGTCGCTCATCATGGATCCTTTTTAAAGTTTGATTGCATTTTCCTGTAGCTCTGGCACTGCGGTGATTTAAGCAGCACTTACTGAGCTCACTCAGCAGCTGAGCAGTTTCATATGTGAGCTGCCTCTGACTCCTGGGTGAGCATCATGTGCTCCTAGCAAGTTGTTACTATTTACTGCACTGATTTGTGCTAAAACCCTTTCTTGTCAGCAGTGATATTTTCTCTGAGACATTCTTCCTAAACCTGACATTTCTTTAGATCAACTCCTGTAAGGAATGTTTTATCAGGAACATCCCTGTTCTGCTCTGTAGCACACCGGCCTAAGGGATGCACAACTTCACTGCAGTAACCTTACCTTCTCCTTTACTACTTGCTTATCTACTGATTTCATCAACTTTGATGGATTTTTGTTGGGTTTTTTTTTTTAATTCTCTTTTAACCCATGTTATATGTTGCCATTTGTCAGAATTTACACTGCTTTTTATTTTCACCACTCAGATCTTCCATTCTTTATTTCTGCTGCTCCCTGTGTCTAAGCATGATTGATGTATTTTTACAATGTCTAGCACACATCTTGTTTCCATTTCAGGTAATGATATTTTCTTGCCATTTTCAAGTCTTTATTCTTTTAGTTACTCCTTTTGTCTAATTTCTTCACTTTTTGGGAATCTTTTTATAGGTTCGTATTACAAGTGTGCATTTTTCAGATCTTTCTCTGCAATTAGAATTTTGACTTTATAAAAACATAGAAACTTATATACATGTACCTATGCATTTCTACAGCAGCTTTCAGGGCAAGAAACAAAACTGGTTCCATACACAAGAGATTACTTTCAGATGAAATTTCTTAATAGGTAAGCACTGAGCACCTGGGAGAAAACAAACATTTCTTTCATAAATCTGTCAGGATGATACTTCAGAAATTGAATAGGTTCAGTTTCTCTGAGCATTTGCAGGGACAGCACATGTTTTGGGACTACACTGCTAGGCTAAAAACCGTCAAGAAAAATGTACAAGCAGATAATAATGTTCAGAACTTTCTTAGCATGTCTCATTCAAATTATTATGAAAATATACTAAAACATTACACTGAAAAATGGGGTGAGTAGCTGCATTTCATCAATAAAGAAATTCAGATGCTGACTCCTGAAAAAGCATATCCAGGATCTCTCAGTGGTAGAATGAGAGCTGAGTCCCATGTCCTCACTCTCTATGCGGATTGCTACACATTCCTGACAAGAAATATTCAGCAAAGGAACAGAGCCTCCAGTTTTCAAGCATTCTCTTGTAAGCACTTACAAAGCAGCTGGGTGCTATTATCTCATTTCTACACAGAAATTAAGGTCAAACCTGGAACAGGGAAGTCTGAGAACCTGCTGTAGTATCTTAGTGCTGGTTGATATTTAAGTGAGATATTTTAGATCCCAATGTTCTACAAGGAAAAAAAAATTAAAATTCAGTTGTCTGTCTCCTGGAGACTTAAAAGGAGCTGAAACTACTCTATAAGGGTACGTTGCTGTCTCTGTCAGCTGAAGAACCAGATAGCTCATGAAGAGTAAAATTAAAGCAAGGAAAGAAGGAAGAGAAAAATAAGGTGACAGAATCTGAGTCTGTTGTATCTGAACCTGTGCTTTCTGACAGCTCTGGCATTGCCACAGCATTTTGTGCAGTTCTGCTATGCAAACATAGCACTTTCCCTGGCTGCAGTGGAGAACTGAGACCTTTAGCATTCTGCTTTTTAAATAGCTCATATATTTTTCAACAGTTACTAGAATCCATGTAACTTGCCTGTGCTTTTATCTCCAGGGCAATGCTAGTACCCTATCTCCATGGTAGCTCTATAGTAGGCAAACCAAGGTCAATTTTTTTCCTTTTAAAGCTCTAATTATCAAGGCACAGCTCATTAGTGGAGAATAGTATGAAGGAGATGAAAGTTCCCTTTCTTGGCAGTAATGGTCCCACCACATTTCACTAGGCTCAGAAAAAGGATTAACTTTACATGCTAATCCCCATATGCAGGCATAAAAGCACAAGTGCATAAACACAGAAGCACAGAGTTTTGCATAGGGGCAGTGTCTCTTGCAAGCACCTAAGCATACAAACACTAACAAATATTTTCTCTGCACAGGGTTTTTTTAAGAGTGTATGGAATCTGTAACAAGCATTTAAACAGTCTGTGCAAAATACTTCACATGTGGTTTTGTGGTGAAGCCAAGGTATGAATCTCCCTCCCCCACTCCCTCTAATCCACTGCTGTGAGTTGGGTCTGAGATGGAACTGGATTCCTGTCAAAATAATGGTTATGTACTATATCATCAGCTCTGAAGCATTGTTGTCACCCGCTTTGTGTGCAACTCCAATTAAATATTCAGAAATACATGCGAGTGCATCCTTTGACAAATGTACTGCCAAGCATCTTTTTTATATGTGTGCCCCCATCATTCCTGTTCATGCAGCATCCCCAGGGCATGGTTTAATTCATGGTAAATTATTCCCTCTTTCATGCAGCTTTTGCTTCAAGTAATTATCTGGGAGCCTCTGTTCTTACTAAAGTGAGACCAGCACCTACAGAATGAAAGACAGTCCTCTAGAGTTCATTTATCATCTGAAGACTGGGACTTGCTCTAACCCTAATCTGTAAGAAGAGAGTCAGTCACCTGTGGCAGCTTGCAATATCTGTATTACTGTAAACTGCAAAAACGACACATGGATTGCATATTACACCAAAAAAGGGAACATGTAACCCTATTCTTTGTTTACTACTAGTCATTCTGGGATTACAAGTAGTTGGTTTGAAGTGTTCAACACTCTAGACACCATTTCAAGTGCTGACATCTGCCCTAGCCTAACATGATAGGCAGCTTGAACACAGACCTGCCTCTGTGGATGCTGTCTGGGGGATTTTTTAGAATTTTTTTTTCCCAGTGGTTGGACTTTCCCATCAGTATTACTGTGTATTGTCAGCTGCTGTTAGTGGAAGCTTGTTTTGAGCAGAAGCTGTTGAATGTGGGTAGTTTTAAAAGCTACACAAAGTATGCCTGTGTGAGAAGTGAAGCACCTCTGGCAGTTACTGTGTCAATGTGGTGACACTGACAGTCAGTTTTCTTTTTGCTATAGATTCCCAGGTAGCTGGTCTCAGCCTGTTTCACTAGGCAGTTCAACAACACTGTCACTATTCCAGAGGGTGTCTTGGAACATTAATATGGATCTAATCCAAGGCAGTGGATGCTTTGTGGATCAGTGGTCAGGTTGGAAAGATGACCTGGGAGAGGGAGGAAGAGGGCAGGACAGAGACACTTGGCTAAAGCTGCGGTGGACAAGCAGATCTGGACTTAGTTACAGCCCAAAGTACACCTGGAGATCTTAGGAATGTTCACACAGTGCCAAGCAGAGAAACAAGCCACTGCTGTTAATCTGTCAGCTCTAAAAGAACAGGGGAAAGGAAAATTCCACTTACTCAAAAGGAACACAGAAACTCAGCAGAAGGTTAACCAAGTCAATATTTCATTATGTCTTAACACTGTGAGGTACAATTTATGCTGGAATAAAAATGTATCTCAGTTCAGTGCCACTAGTATTCTTTCTGGACCACAGATTCTGGGCTTGAAGGCAACTAGTTGATTTTTCATCTCTGTTGTTATCAAGTTTGAGAAGAAACTTTACCCTGGAGAGGGGAGATCACACAATGGATGATAAATTCATTAGAGGATGTTGGCCAGAAGCATAGGATATAGGAAACACCATAACTCTGTAAGTATTATCATGTCAGTGTCTCCTTCCTGTAAAAGAATTTACTGTCTGTGTAGGTGGAAAAAAAATACTTAAACAGGTCAAAAATACCCTGTAAAGAGAGAAACCACCACATGAATTTTATTGTTCATGATAGGTTTGAATTATTATCTAGAGCCTTGTTCTGACATCCTGAGAACAAATCACTGGTGATTCCAAATGTCAGCAGAATCTACTAACAGAGCTTTGCTGTCTGTGCAGTTCCGAGTCTTTGGCATGAGTTCAAAGTAAAAATGAATCTGAAAATTTCTGAAATCTGAGAAGCCCATATGTGAATCCAGTTATGTATCCCGGCAGTTTGGCAGAAACAGCTTTCTATTGCAAGACTTTGAATCCTACATAAAAATTAAATTGCCTTCGTGCTCTATAACTAAAGGCATATGAAATACAGCAGCTTTGTTTAAGTGAGCCCAGAAGTTCAAACTTGCTTATTTTCAGTTTTTTTCCCTCATTAAAATTATCAAAACCTGCTTTTATTGCCAAACACATGGCTTTTGATGAAATGCAGCTTTCAGTTGCTTTTTAGGCTGGATTTTGCAATTAATCTCATTTGAATTTTAATTTTGGAAACCTATAAGCATAGATGCTTTCACAGTTTATTTGGTATAAAATGATGTCAAATCTTGTTAGTTTATTTTTCTCAGTGATTCAAAGTTAACAATATACTACATGAACAAGCTGTCTACCTTTATTATATTTTAAAGCTAAACTAAAAGTAGTATCTTCTTCATTCTCAAAGAACATGAATTCTAATTAAAAAGAATTTTGTCTTCAGACAAAATAAAATTCTTGACCAGTTTGAGAATTAAATAGATGGCATATCTGATGTATAGGAATACAATTCATATGCCTATTGTACTGAAGCAAAAGACAAACCCTATGGAAATTAGTGAGAATTTTGTATTACTTCAATGATGAAGTCCTAAATTCAATATCTGAATTATCCTATAACTATTATCAAATGAGCAGGAGGTGCGTCTATAGTTCTAGTTATGCATCTATAATGGCTCTTCTTTCTTTATCATTTATGCCATCCTCACAGGTTGTAGCATTTGATACCTGGTCTTTGCAGGGATGTGCACGATATAAGATGTAGGTGAAAAATCAGGCTGTAAGAATCCTTGGTTGCCAACAATGTGCCCTTTTTTTATACACCCCATTTTGCACAAAATCTCACTAGAAGATGCCATCATCTGTTGGTAGAAGTGCTTTGTCCATTTAATATAAGCCTCATGAAACACCTCCTGCCATAATGCAATAGAAACCCATTCTTTCTTGGTGCTCTGAGGACAAGCAGACCATGTTGATAGTTCAGTGACTCCTCATATCATCTTCAATGCATTTATTTTCTTGTCATGTAACAGGTTGTGAGAGGCTCTGTCACAGGCATTAAACAGCTTGCCTCATTTAACAACACTCTTTCAAAGAACTATAAAGAAACACAACAAAGAACCAAAAATAACGACACAATAAGCCAAGCTGATATTTGGAGTTCAGGATTTTACACAATTGAGCAAAAAGCATTTGCATTCCGAGAAGTGGGCAGACTGATTATAGCTCTACAAGGTAATGGGTAAGTGCTCTATCTCTGTGCAGAAGGATCTTTAATAGAGATTTGAAATGGATTTTAGATAAGAACTTTCCCAATAAGACGGATATATGGTCACAAAATCTGCTTGATACATGAGGAGTGTAACACATTATTATTTTATCACAGAAACGTCAAAATCTCTTCCTTCCATGGCAAAACACAGATGTTCTATGCACGAAGCAATATGTCAAGTCCAGCTATAACTAATTTCAGAAATTATTAATAGATCTCCTATTGTTACCATCCCCTAACAAGGCATTCAGGAATATGCTGATCACTTGTCTACACTTGATTCCATTCCTTTTCTTGATACTTCTCCTATTTCCTGATAAAAAAGACTTCCCACTGCCCAGGAGGAGCTGTGGCTTACCTTTATTTCACGCAACACCGAGCCATTCTTTTGCTTTTAAACATACCTGTACACTTTGCACCTAATGCTAAAATCCCACGTGAAGCACTGAAATCTGCACAAAGGAAAAAAACCCTGTTGGACATGAGCTTTTGGCATTCCAAATTCTTCAGCTTGAGTGCCATGGGCCCTTCAAAGGAGAGAGCAGGTAGAAACCTGTGGGCTTCTAAATGCTCCTTTCTACAAGCCAAATCACATGACTGTCTATGCTTTTCTTGTTATACTATTAGGATTTAAGGGCATTTTAAAATGAACAGGAACTCTTTAAAAGGAGTGAGTTGCTGAAATAAGCTGTTACCAGACAAGGATGTAGGAGGCTAAATGATGCTCCTTGCTGTGCCACAAATGTTTTCTGTGGCATCTGATACCTTGTTCAGATTCCAGTGTAGGGTGGTGTTTAGGCAACTGACTGCTGTAGATGTATAGCTTCCTTAGGTTTAGTTACCTTTGTGCCTTCAGCTGAACTTCATTCCCAGGAAGAATTTTATTAACTCTCTGCTGGAGTTGGAATGTTCTCCAATATCCAGCTACTCAGTGGAGCAAACACCTCCCTACCTTGCAGGGGTGTTGTAAAGGTGAAGTTAGGAAAGAGAGAATCAAATGCTGCTGTACCGACAGCTATAGAAGCCTGTAAGACATACAAAGCCAGGGCAGGTCTCAATGCACGAGGCCTTCACCAAGATGTAGCATGAGGAAAACTACTGCTTTGGTTTTGCAAAGTTAATTTGTTTGTCAGGTGTCCTTGGGATGCTTGAAAAGGTCAATAGCAAATTTATTTTCTCAAGGTAAGGGCAATTTTTTTCATCTGGAACAGAGATGTCTGCAGGAGTTGTAAAAGCTCCAGTTGTTACTAACCAGCAGCTTCGTTGTCTGGAAATAATTTCCTTTCTAGCAGGACCCTTTAACACGAGCCAACTACTGCCACCATACTGTGACCACCTGTTACAATGAATTATTACTGTCTGTTATTTTCCTGTCTTACACCACCTGGCACTTGTGCTTCTTTTTGCTGCATTATGCTTTTTAACAGCAGGCAATGCGAAGGCTGCTCGAATGTCACGCAGGGCAAGAATGTGACTTAAGAAACTCGGGGTGAAAAAATGGAGGTAAACAGGGGTGACAAGACACGGCCATTTGGCTTTATGATGCCAGTCACCTGCACTCAGGTGAAATTGAACCTTGCAGCAGTCTAATCTGGTATCAGTTCTCTCTGTTTTAATGTTTCCATCCACCTGAGTGCTTTAAAATGATCATTAGTTATCTCAGTATATTCTAATGCATCTAAGGGAAAGCTCTATCACTGTAGGGGTGCGATTTGGGACTTCAGTTGTTGATCAGGTTCTTATCTCTGAGCCAGGATGTGCTTATCAGCATAGGCAAAAAGTGCTGAAACCTCATCTCCTAAAGTTAGTAAATGTGACAGGGAGAAGCTGTTATGTCATTCTGCACCTGAGTGGACTTTCTAGTCTACACAGAAAAAAATACACCTGAGTATCACTCTTTCACACACACTCACCCCTATACAAAACATGGTAACTTTTATAAAACTGTCTTTCTTTTTCTTATATGTAGTTGTTTAGGAATGTACTGTGACCAAATCTGAAGGTGAAAATATTCTTTTCACTGACTTCAACACCTTGAAAAAAATTACAAGTGAACAATGATTTAGTTGTTTGAGACCTCAGCCTTCACTGAAAATCCTAGGTAGGCAAATCTCCCAGACTGGTCCATACTTCATGAAGGCTGGGAAGGGAATTTCTCCATGAAAAGACATCATTTTAATTTACAAACAGTGGAATTTATGGAAGCATATACATTAGCCATTTTGCTTCAACACACTTTTGAGCTGAATCTCACCAGATCAGAGCTGGAGTGCATTAAAAGGATTAAATTCTTTTGGATGTAACTAAATAGTAATTTTGGTGCTGCTGAAATAGCTTCAGGAATAAAGTACTTTCTGTGCTTAGCACAAAGTAAACAAATTGCTTTCTCATTCTTTGTCCCCCCTCCTCACCCCCTATTTGTCTAACATCCAGAATATTCTGATTTTTCAGCTGGAACATTCTTTAAATGTTCTGCAGACATTGCAAACATTACAACCTAAAGTCAACTTATTTAAAAGATTGCACTTCAATCTACTTTATTTTATGGGCTTAGGAACTTACTGAACTTAGGTTCATCTGAAATTCTATATTTTAAATGGAGAAAGTTGCATTTTGAACTTCACTAGAATGAATCATTTAACCTGGATGAAGGAAAAGATATTTTTCTCTTTAACCCCTTATACTTTAGGCAATATTATTTTATTGTTAATCAGGCTATAATTTACATGTTAAACTCAACACAAACTTTATATGACCTTCTTTCTACTCACCAAAATATGGACTTGCATGACACAATTAAAAATTTAATATAATTCTACTAATACTATTGACAAGATTATTTGATATAAATTTTATTTGCTTTGAAGAAAGGACTTACAGTTTGGTTATATTATTACAGTTAGTTTAATACATCTAATATGTAGAGTAGTATCTTATACACACGTTGTAGGTGTGCTTCTATATGCACACACATATACGTGCAGATCTGTAGAAATTAGTGTGGTATGTGAAACCTTCACTGAATTCACTGGCTTCCACTACTGCTCTGCTGAGAAGATTCACATGCTTGAGGTATGTTTATATATGCATAAGAAATTATAAATTCTGCTATGAGAGTCTGTGCCAGGAAAGGGCTAGAGATTACTTCTTGTGAGAAGTGATGCAGATAATTATGTAAGACATGGATGTGTTGTGAGAAGCAAAGGAAAGGAATCTTTTTAATTGTCAGCCCAGGTGAGGTGAGGGAATTACTTTGTTTGGTGTCTTTCAAGAGTTTCCTGTTTAACTGAAAAATGGAAACCAGTCTTGTGGTACCACTCCAAGGAGGTTCTGCAATTAGAAATGACAATATGAAACAAACAAAAAATTAACTGTGCACTGAGAGAAGGTATTCCTAGACTTCAAGCAATGTAATTGTTGCTTTTATGGTTTCTGACTAAATAGGGTCCACTACATTCCAGAATGCTTTAGAAGACATGTGTGGGTGCCAAGGGCACTTCTTCAGAGAAGAAATTGCAACATTTCTTAGTTAAGAAGTTAAAAAAAGGAACAAAAACAGGCTTTCCTCTTCTGGATTCAACCACTTTTTGAGTTGTAGTTATGTTCTCTACATATTATCTCAATATCATATGTAGAATAATACTAAATCACAGAAAAATAAACTCTTAATCACCGTAATTTGCTTAATGTTGTTTTCTCTCCCTGCTTCAGGAACCATTACTTCAAGCCACTCTTCTTTTTGTTTTGCTTTGTCTGGCTTCCCTCATCGCACCAAACCATCTACTAGCAGAACACGCCTCTATCCATGTGTGTGATTGTGCTCAGTGATAGTTTTAAAGCAATACACGAGAAAGAAAACTTAACACACCAAAGATTATTTCCAGATTCTTTTATCTCTGCCACCAAACTGTACTGCCTCGCGTGAAGCAGCAGCATGGGCGCAGCCCCCATCCTGCAGGCTGGAGCCATGCTCCAATGGCTGAGGATAACGGGAAGAGAGGGCTCGAAAGCCCCACGCCCTCCGGGTCACCCAGCTTGTGACTAGGAGCGATTGTCCAGCTGGTGAGGGGTCTGGAGCGCATGTCCTGTGAGGAGTGGCTGAGGGAGATGAGGATGTTTAGCCTGGAGAAAAGGAGGCTCCGGGGTGACCTCCCTACAACTCCCTGACAGGAGGATGTAGCCAGCTGGGGGGCCGTGCCTTCTCTCAGGTGACACCTGACAAGATGAGGGGCCACAGTCTCAAGCTGCGCCAGGGGAGGTTTAGGTTGGACATTAGGAGGAATTTCTTCACAATAAGGGTGGTTAGACACTGGAATGGGCTGACTAGGGAGGTGGTAGAATCACCGTCCATAGAGTTGTTTTAAGACTGGACGGGGCATTTAGTGCTATGGTCTAGCTGACATGGGGGTGTTTACTTTCGACTCAATGATCTCATAGATCTTTTCCAACCTAATTGCTTCTGATTCTGTGAACGCCAGCAAGCCTGCAGCGACGGCAGAAGTCGGAGAACTGGCTCCTCATCTTGGCCAAGCAAACACTGCTTCCATGTTTGACTTATGGCTGAATCAATTAATCTCCCTTCGGTGGATTCCCAGCAGTTTACACTGGAAACTGGAAGAGGCCAGTATGTTACCGCAGGTGAAGCACTTCACCTGCCATGTCAGGCAGCGGTTTTGGCCGGCGGGGTGTCTCGGTGAAGGCTGCGCGGAGCCCTGGCTTCGCTGCAAGGCGTCGGCTCCGAGCCTCCCGCAGCATCACCGCGAGCCGCGCGCCCCCCGCCAACATGGCGCCCCTGACCCCCGCGCTTCCTCTTCCGGCCGGGTTGCCATGGCGCTGCCCCCCGGCCCAGCCTCCCCCCGCCCGCCGGTGTGTGTTTACATCGGGCAGGAGGAGCCGGAGCCCCAGCGCCGGGAGAGACGGGCACGCAGCCGCCGGGCGCCCGCCCTCCCTCCATCCCCGCCGGGCGGTGCTCCGGGAGACGCGGCATGAAGGTGATGCTGGCGGCTGTCCCCGGCGCGGGGGGTTCGGCTGGGCCGCGG